>PVJH01039182.1:0-16498 GCA_004026705.1 Nesogale talazaci
TTCCTGCCCCTGTTTTGTGAAGGGACGGAAGCCTTTTTTGAAAATGACTCCAGAGGCCTCCACTCTGGCCAGGGACCCGGCCCTCTGTCTTCCTAAAGCACCTTCAGCAGGGACAGCGCGACACAGCCAGAGCTCTGCAGATCCACTTTCCCTGCACCAAAGCATCTGAGGAAGCACGAGGTTCTCTTTGGGGGAGAGAGATTATGAAGAGACCTGCTCATGCACTTTCCAGGTTTTCTTACAAGTTCTGCTTTTGAATTCATTATCTTTTTTAAAAAAATCATTGTAATGGGGTTTCTTAGAGTTCTTATAGCATTGCATACATCAGTTGTTCAAGTATTTTTGTACATAATGTGGCATCACTATTTTCTGAACATTTACTTTCTATTTGAGCCCTTGGTATCAGCTCCTCTTCTTCCCCTTCCTCCTACCCTCGTGACTCCTTGGTAACTTGTAAGTTATTATTGTTTTTATGTCTTTCACTGAGCATTGCCTCCCTTTACCCATGTCTCTCTTTTCCCCCCCCTGGGGGTGGGGGTGGATTATGCATTGATCTAAGGGTCAATTCTCTTTTCTTCCTCTCCTGTCCCCACTTCTCCCTCCCTCCTAGATGTACCCTACTTTCAATCCCCAAGTCTGTTCCTGAGAGGTTTATCTGACGTGGGTCCCGTGGGTCGTGAGCTCTTACCTGTACCAGCGCACACGCTCGGGTCTAGCTGGAACCGAAAGGCAGAACTGAGAGCCGGGGTGGAGATAGTAGAGGGTGGGGGAGCCTCAAAGAACCAGAGGGATATTGTGTGTTTCATTGGTGCTATACTGCACCCTGGTTGACTCATCCCTTCCTTGTGACCCTTCTCTGAAGGGATTTCCTATTGCCTGCAGATAGGTTTTGGGCCTTTGCTCCAGCCCCTCTCATTCTCAACAATGTTTTTATTTGTTTGTTTACTTGAGTCTTCTGGTGCCTGTTACCTGATTGTGTTGACCCCTCGTGGTTGCGCAGGCTGGTGTGCGTCTTCCATGTAGGCTTGTTGCTTCTCTGCTAAATGGCCGCTTGTTTAATTTCAAGCCCCTAAGACCCCAGGAGCTGTATGTTTTGATAGCCGGGCACCATCTACTTTATTCACCACATTAGCCTATGCCCCCATTTTGTCTTCATCAATCATGCTGGGAGGGTGGGCATCATAGAATGCAAACTTGTTTGAACGAAGTAAGAGAGGTCTTGAGTAGGGGCCCAAACTCCATCCACTCTAGAAGTGTATTGCCATATAAATATTTCAGTCAGCAGAACAGCTCTTAATTTCCTGATCTAACCAAAGGAGCACTGGGCAGGTGATTTTACCCAGATACCATCTTGACTTCTCAGAACTTATTATCTTCATAAGCCCTGCCTAGTGTGCAAATCTGTAAATATAGGAAGCACTTTCCATCAAAGTGTCTGCTCCTGTTCAGAGAGCATCTGAATGGCTGGGCCCTGCGCTGCCTCTCGCCGTCCCCTCCATGGACCCACCACCCAGGATGGCAGGGGTCTGAGCTAATAAGATAGACTCCCACTTAGCAAAAACCCTTTCAGCTTGGGTGTGCGTCAGTAGCCTCGTTGTATTGCATTTTTTTTTTTTACTTTTTCATAAGCAACCCCATCGTTTTTTTTATGCCCCGACTCTTAATAAAACTACTGTGTGCTAAGTTGAAATCTTGGGGCTGATTTTAAAATAGGAATGCCAGCTCTTTATCTTTGATATTTCTTCAAAGCCACATTGGCTATGGGGAAGACTGCTTGTATTATTTTGATGGTGTAGTGTAGTGGATTTAAATATTCAAAGTTTTTTTCTCTCTGGTTCAATGGGGTGATGTTCAAGTTTTAAATTTAAGTAAATTTGGAAAGGTTTTTTTTTTTGATGGGTTATAAAAGTCTGTTTCAAAAAAAAAAGTCTGTCTCGATTATATTCAGCTTTTGTTTTTATTTTACTACTGAGGAAATGACTGGTTTTCTAAGTCTAGTCACCACCTGTGGTATCAGGGACTCGTGCTTTCCAGAATCTCCAGCGACTGATCCAGCGATAATCTCTCTCTTACAGAACCTCCTGGGCTGTGTGGGTTTGCATATGACTTGGATTACGTGTAGCACCTAATACAGCATAAGCACTAAGTTGTCCTTTGCAGCTCTCTTTCAGCCTGGGTGGGAAGCTTTGCGTTGACCATTTGATCTTCCACCCCACCCCTTTGGATATCTTTGATCTGCAGTTAGCTGAACCCCTGGATGCAGAGAACCAGCTCTGACTAGGATGTGCTCCCTGGAACTCGGAGGAGAAACCTAGCTGTTCCTCGATGACCTGAGAGCCGGCCAGCCTCTGTCGTGTGCTGGGCTTCGGGGCTGTCGTGCCGGGGATGCCCGGGAACGAGGCCAAAGTGTCTGGGAAAGTGTGCGCAGCCCGCACTGTTCGATGCTGCCTTGTCTGGACTAGCCACTCATTGCTTGGTCACGTTAAGTGACAGGGACTCGGTACAAGAAGGACAGAGTTTGAGCTTAGTGATTTGGGGGATATAGTTTGGGTAATAATTTAGAGATTTTTCTTTTTCATGAAAATAGTATAGCCGTGCCCATTGTGAATGGAACAGGACAGGGAGATGGCATTGAGGAATTAATAAGGTGCCCTATTTGGTGATGGCTTCATTTCTCTTTACAAGATAGGATTGGCGTGCCCATTTCTTTTTAAATGATGTACCTTATAAACTGTTGGCCTCACTGCATGTCTACTAAATTTCTTCCCCTTTAAAATATCCATAGGATCATTGTGAATGAGAGGAAGTTGTGGAGTAGAAACCCAAAGCCCGTTGTCTGTAGGCAACTGGACATCCCCTTACAGCAGGGTCGCAGAGAGGACGTGAGCCCGTCAGGGTGAAGTGCAGCAATGATGAAACATACAACTTTCCTGTAGTTCTGAAATGTTTCCTCCCCCCCACACACTATCATGTTCCCAGTTCTACCTTAGAAATCCAACTAGAGCAGAAGATGTACACTGGTACAGATAGGAACTGGAAACACAGGGAATCCAGGACAGATGAGCCCCTCAGACCCATGATGAGAGTAGAGATACCAGGGGTGGATGGGGGAGAAGAGGGCAATCAATCACAATGATCTCTATATAACCCCCTTCCTGGGGGACGGACAACAGAAAAGAGGGTAAACGGAGACATTGGACAGTGTAAGACATAAGCAAATACTAATAACTTAAAAGTTATCAAGGGTTCATAGGGGAGGGAGGGAAATGAGTTGGTACCAAGGGCTCAAGGAGAAAGCACATTTTTTGAGAATGATGATGGCAACAGATGTACAAATGTGCTTGACACCATGGATGGATGGATGGATGGATGGATGGATGGATGGATGGATGGAAGGATTGTGATGAGCTCGATGAGCCCCTAATAAAGTGATTTTTTAAAGTTATCTTACATGTCTCCCTAGAATGGTAGGAGGGATCTTGTTTGTTGCTTACAGCAGAGTCTGAAAGAGCGGGAGGTGGTATTTCCTGGGGATCCCCCTTGATATCTCCCTTTCTCTTTGCAGTGCAGTCATTAAACAGGTTTCGTCCCGTGGCTATCTGTGATCAAATGTTTGGAACCCAAGACTTGGTCACTTTTGCCTGGTTTGTCAGTTTTGAAAGCAGACCTCCCAATCATTTCTAGTTGGGATTTTCTGCACCTGACTTTAGAAAGCTTGTCATAGGTGGGGTTCGTGTCATAGGTGCCTTGTGTCTTTACTGGATCTCCACTGGCTGCCCCCAGTTTGCTGCATGGACTTCTGTGTGTGTGTACAAACTCCTCTGAAGACAGTGGTGGAAATCCTTAGTGCATGGAAGGTTTTCATGGAGTTTTTGTTTTCATTGCTTAAGTAGAAATTCTATTTCTTCATTTACATGAGCAATCTTCTCTTTTTGTTCCCTCTCCTAACCAAGTGTGCTCTCTGAATGATACCCGATGTGACCATTCAGTACAGGTAGTCCCCGACCCATGATGGGATTCCTGCATGAAGACTCGGTGATAAGTCAGCTCAGACGTAAGTCGGATGCCTCCTTTCCCCCCGCTTATTATTGCCTTTTCACTGTCTTTAAAAAGTCGACCTTTTAACACCTGTGAGTGAGCTTCTTTGAATAATGGCATCAGTAAAGTGGGTACTGCAATATCTGTATGTGGTACGTATTACAAGGATGAGATTTACAAAGAGGAAAAACCAAATCGCATATGGTCATAGTACAGTTTCACCCTACAGGGAAGACGGGCAGCGATCAGCTCTCAGGTGTCTCCCAGCATAGCCTACCTGAAGCAGACCTGGGTTTGGAGTCTGACTCTTCGTGACTCAATAGTAGAGTAGAACTTTCCCTGGGGTTTCCAAGCTTGTTTTTACAGGAGGAGAACATCGCATGACACCAGGCCAGCCAGCTGTGCGTGAGGGTTCCCGTCTCGCCACTCCCTCTCCAGCATGCTCTGATTTCTGTTTTTCCGTTTTGAACTTTGAGGTGCTAGCTTATCACTGACCGGATTTACCGTACAGCTTTCAAATGGCAAATGTTCATGAGTGTTTCCTTCGTGTGTGTGTGTTGTCTTCTTTGATTAAGTGCTTGTTCCTATCCTCTCACCATTTTCAAATTATGTATCTTTTTCTAATTTAGGTGTTGAAGTGCTCTTTACATTTGACAGATTGCTCCTTGTTTGGAATGTCACCGCAGAAGCGTTTGTCCTAATCTGCAGCATCTGTTCCCTCTGCCGTGGTGAAATCTTTTGGTGCACACAGTATCTAAGTGGAGGTCCCAGTCCTCTAGCATCTCTTCTTTGACTGTCTGTTTTTCTTGTGCTTGATAATGGATTTATGTCATGTGTTAGAACTCCTAAATTTCTCACCATATTTTGCACTGTTGATGTTTACAGTGACAGATTTGACACTCAGGTCTGTGACCTGTCTTTAGTTTGTTTTTGTATATGGTGTGAGGTATGGGTTCTGTTTGATTCTTGCGCAAGTGGATATCCACTTTTGTCAGCACTATTTGTTAAAGAGACTAACTTATCCCCTAGTTGTGTTATTAGGTCCTTTGTCAAAGATTATTTATCTGTAGAGGGATGGATCTTTGTTCTGAATTCTATTCTGATGGTCTGTTATTGTTTAGACGACCACGGCTGTGTAATCTGTTTCAGATGAGTACTCTGAGACACACCCACACACCCACTGTGCTCTCCTGTCGGGGGCTTTTCTTACCCTGATCGCTTTCCTTCACATACAGAGTTGGTGGCTAGGGTTTTTTGAGGGTGTTTTTTTCATCTCTTCAAAGACTGATATCGGATCTTAGTCGGTATTGTATTATATCTATAGATAGATTTGGGTGTTACTGACATTTTCAAAATCTTCCTATTCATGAGTGTGGCATATTCTTCCATTTATGGAGGTCTTTTTTGGTTTCTTGGCATTGTGTGTGTGTGTGTGTGTGTGTGTGCGCGCGCGCGCATGTGTATCCACTACACCACCAGGACTCCCTGGTTATGAGTTGGGCCGAAATTTGTGGGGCTGAAATCTCCCACAAACAGTTAACAGTCGGGCTGAGCCCTGGTGGCGTAAGTGGTTGAGTGCAGGACTGTAACCTGTGGGCTTGGCGGTTCAAATCCAGCGGTGGCTCTCAGGAGTGGCACTGGGTAGCGCCCACGACCACCAGAGGCAGTGATGCCCCCCCCCCAAAAAAAAAAAATTAACAGTCTTGGAAACCCACAGGGGGCCGCTGGGAGTCAGCATGGACTCAATGGCAGTACTTGGTTTTGGTTTTCATGTCTGTACACACATACACAGCCATACACAGTTTTTTTGTTCCTTTGGTTAGAGTTACTCAGATTTGTGCCATTTGGTTAGCGATTCTAAATAGTATGGTTTTCATGATTTCCTGAGAGTTCTTTGTTAGTGTAAAGGAATCCAGCTGATTTTTGTGTGTTGGTCTTATACCCTGCCATGTTGCTGAACCTTTCTGTTAGTTTCAACGATTTCCTTGCCGAGTCTTTGAGATTTTCTGTGCCTAGGATTGTATCACCTGCAAGTAGAGAGAATTTTACTTCTTTGCCCATTGGGATGCCTGTCACAGCCTCTTCTTGCCGATCGCTCTGGGAAGCCGTTAAGGAGGAGTGGTGGTGAAGGCATCCCTGGCTGGTCCCTCAAGGACAGGGCTTTCCGTTTCTTCCCCCCAGCGGAGTTGTTGGCTGTTGGTTTTGTGCACAGGGCCTGTATCATGCCACATCGACTCCGTCGTCCATGGTCACTGTGTGTCAGGCACCCAACAGCCGTGAGTACACTACTTGTCAGTGACTTTGAGTGAAGCCATGTGTAAAGACCGTCCAGAGTGGTGGGTTTTAGTAAGATTTACACATTTCCGCTACATGCTTTCCGTTGAGTTATTTACATATTTGTTTTGTTCAAAATGAAAATTCAAAAATAATATTCTGCTTTTAATTGGCATAAAAATATGCTACATCTAATAAATGAATGCCTAACCACATTTGTTTTATTGATTAATTTTCAGGCAGTATATTCTCAAAAGGGACAAAATTATTTGTAAATGAATGGTGTTTTCCTTTTATATCCCTTCTTAAGTTGGTATCATAGAAATTGCATCAATTTTCTGAGTTTCTGTAAAAATAAAAGTGTTTATTTCCCTCCTTTTTAATACAGATAGGAACATTCTCTTTTTTTTGGGGGGGGGGGCATCACTTCCCTCTGGTGGGAGTGGGAGGCCCAGCCTTGCTCCTGGAGAGCTGCTGCTGGATTCGAACACCAAGCCAGTGGGCCTCAGTCCCGCACTCAACCACGACGCCACCGGAGCTCAGCCCGGGAGCGTTCTTTTTCTTTCTTGATGTTGCAAATCTATTTCCCAAGCTTAAAGATTAACATGGTGCCTCGGTGTCCTACGACTGCCGCATAAGAAACAGGACGAATCAGGCCGATTCCGCAGAGAACACTTCGTGTGCAGTGAGTAATGCTGCTCTTGCGAATTTGCCTGTTTTTAAAGGTTGAGTTGGAAAATGACAGATCTGGATTTTTGTCGTCGTTGGAATTCTTCAGCCGTTTGTTTTTCTGTGGACTTCACACGGAAGGAAAAAGGACATTGTTTCATGGAGGAGATGAAGAGTTTCTGTTCCGGATTCTGGAAAGCAGCGAGCACAGGCTCAGTCAGAAAGAACAAGTACAGAGCCTTGGAAACCTTCCTTAGAAGATCAGAATGTGCAGCTGTCATCTCAGCATCTCCTCCATCTTGGTCTCTACACTTCTCAGGGCGATACTTCCATTACTCTAGCGCGCCCCCCCCCCCCCCCCCCCCCCCCCCAAGCATTCTGAGCTCTTTGATTTAGACCATATCTTCAGGGACTGAAATCAAGCTCCCCTTAAGTGCTCCCTGAGTTTGGAAACAAACGCAGAGTGTGTTGGAGAGTGGGGCTGCAGGGTGGACGCGGCGCGCTTTCTCCCTGAGGCTCCCGGGACATTTGGCTGTTCTGGAGAGTGAACAGGTGCATACTGGGGGCTGGCGGTTGATGTTTTCTTGGAGCAACTCTTTTGGTCTTTTTCTCAGTAATGTAGATTTCAATTTTATTAAAACCTCCTCCTTATAACCTCCACGATAGGCCTGTGTCCTTGAGGGAAATCTATCAAGATGAGCCCTTGGCAATTCTGAAAAAGTTATCATAACTTTCTGAACCTTTTATCTTAGCTGGCCCAGTAGATCCCCCAGAAGTCACTGATTTGATTGGACCGTACTCTCTGGCTCCTACTGGAAGCTTGAAGAGTCATTCACGCCACAATCTTCATTAACTTCCAGGATCAGTTCTGAGTAGCTGGTTTTCCAGCAGTGCTTTTTGCACTACCCATCACGCCCAGGCTGCTGAGAGCAAGATGTCCTCTTAACATTGAGAAAGCTCCATGGGTGACGTGAGACTCCAGAGATCCCAGCTTCAGGGCCTGTGACATCAGTGGGGACTATAGGGCCTTCAGCCAGTGTCTTCATTCACCAAGACTGACAGCCCCCCCTTTCTTGGCTCATCTCTGAATTTTTCCCAGTCTACCTTCAGATGTCTGATCCATTGAAAAAATGCTGCTTGATGTGGATTCCCGTTCCCATTCCCTTGGTACAAAGCTTCAGTTGTTTGGGAAGATAACCACTTGATTTTTGTTAACAGTATGTTACTAGTCCTCCCCTACCATCCTTTTTTTCCACAGCAGAGACAAGCACCACCACCCCACTCCCCTTCAAAGTCACGATTAGCAGCCATCCACTGGTTGCAGAGACATGTCTCAGGGCGCTTGCTTTGCAATACACCTGTGTGTTGTGAACTGGAGTCCCGCAGCACAACCCCTTTTGACGCACTCAAACATAGGGAGGTAGCATGAGAAACAAATTCATAGACATGCATATGTATATAAAGGAGAGGTTTATATACAAGAGGAATGAAACATTGCCAAACCATCCTAACCCAGTCCAGTCCAAGTCCATAAGTCTGATAATAACCTTTATGTCCGATACCAGTCTATGAAGTTTTCTTCAGATTCACGAGGCACATGCAATGACAGTCACCGGCCAGTGGGTGCAGAGTCTTGTGTATCCAGTGGTGGTAGAAGCATCTTTCAGTGCTGGCAGGAGCCTCTGTAGCTTCTCAAGCATCTCAGCCCAGCAGGAGTCTCTAGGTGGCTTTTCTGATGACAGAGGTCTGATTCCATCAGGGCAAGCCCATGTGGCTTCTCCTCTGGATCCTCCAATTTCTAGGATTCAGGGTCTAGCAGCATGCTGCCATGTTATCTTGCCAGCTGCAGTGTCTCCCAGGGAGTCAGCCTGTGTCTTGTCAGTAGAGCGTCTCCAGGGGACTGAGTCGTAAGTGTCTCATCTCCAAGTGGAAATCCACGAGATTTCCCAGAATTCTCAGGAGAAAGCCATGTCCACACAGAGGGCCCATTGACCATCTCTAGATTGACAGACTAGACTCCACCCCTGCACTCCAAATCCAGAAATTGACATGATTACAGGACTTCTACAGCAAATAAACACAGTACAAAAATGTAACAGGACTTCTTCAGGGACCCACAATAACAGGTATTGAGTGTTAAGACTTCAACTGGTCTTATTAGCAGATGCATTTCTCTGTAATGGCTGTAACAGCTGTTGATAAGAGGGGCAAAAGCCACCATTCAACCCGGGCTGTGTCAGAAGTCTGGTTCCCAGGTGCTTTTTTTGCTTGCCGGGGCCTGCATGTTGTTCATTATTGATAAAGGAATGGAGGGAGATCAGTTTTAAATTCTAAGGAATGATAGGAAATAAATCGTTGAAGCATTGTAATATTCAGGGTGGTGCTGTAGGCTAGGTGTCAGACTGTTTTCTGCAGTGTTGGTGGTTCAAATCTACCATTCTCTCCAAGGGAGAAAGATGAGACTGCTCTCAGACAGCTCTAGAATTTAGGTGAGGAAATGGTGTTGGGGTCACAAGTGACTCCAGCTATACAAAGGAAAAGGCGAAGCCCACTTGTGTTGTCTGGGTAGACTAGAGCAACAAACTCATAGACACGCATATGGCTATAAGGGTAATGTTTATATACGAGAGTTATAGGACATTGAGAAAGCACCCAACCCAGTCGAGTTCAAAGTCGTAAGTCCGATATTAGCTCATATGCCCGATACCAGTTTATAAAGTCTCCTTCCAACTCACGGAGTCACAGGCCAGTGGCGCTGGCAGGGGTCCCCTCACGGCTCCTTGCTTCCAGGATTCAGGGGCCATGAACAGCATCCAGTGGTGGAAGAAGTAACTCAATGCTGGCAGGGCTCTCCACGTGGTTTCTCCAGCATCAGAGGTCTGGTTCCATCAGGGTAAGGCCATGTGACTTCTCTTAAGGCTCCTCCAGCTCCTTGGGCACTGCCATCTTGTCTTTTCCTTAGTTCACTGTCTCTGGGACTAACTCCCAACTGGGGAGATAGCTTCTCATCTCCATGAGGGAAATATTGCGAGATTTCCCAGAAGTCTCAGGAGAAAGCCATGCCCACACGGAGGCCTCATGGCTACTCAATGGCTATCTCCAGATTAACAGGCTAGATTCCACCCCTCCATCTCAGTCATGAAATTAACGTAAGCACATGACCGCCACACCACTCCACATGAGGCCAAGGTCAAGAATCATAGGGCAGATGTCGGCCATGCCTCCATGCTCCATCTTTTTTTACCTAACCTGACACTAGCTGCTTCTCCACACTCATCTGCTTCTCTGCAATGGCCACACACAACTCAATACCGAGTTTTTATGGGGTTTCCTGGGAAGCTAACAAGTAACACAACAGTAAGGACACAGGTTTTTTGTCCAAAGCACCTCTTCTCAGCCATGCTGGCAGGCATTTCTCACTGGTCCTCAGCCTCATGGGCCCTTGGCTTCTGGTGCTGTGAGCCAGGAAGCCCACCTCTGCCCCTTAGTTTCTCTCAGAGCTGCTCTTCTGCTTGCTCGGGCTTGGCCTCAGCAGGCCCCTCTGCTCTGGCTCATCTCTCGGTGCCGTGGCCTCCATGCCTCCGCACCTTCACACAGGGATCCTGCTGTGTGAAGGATGATGGTCACAGGAGCCTGTCTTCCTGCTTCTGAGACGACTTACTGATCGCTCCCAAGGAACGGCAAAGCTGGCCAGCCTCCAAGTTAGAAGAGTGGGTGTGCAATGCCCTAGCGCAGCAGGGATTGAAGCCGGGTCTTCTGAAGAGCAGTTAAGACTGACTGAAGCTCGGGAAGGCCGCTGGATTTCCCGAAAACCGTTCTGATCATTAAATGAAGCCATTGCTGCCTTCACGTGTAATAGAGCACGGCTGGCTAGATGAAACAGGACAGGGGACTTGATTTATGTCGTCGGCCTGACTCAGCGACCTAATGTATCACGGAGCACAGTGACACCACGTGAAGAATGTTGGTGCTTCTGTTGGAGCCAGTGTGTCAGCCCATCTTAAGGAGGGCCTCCCTTGTTTTCTTTTTGTGTGTGTGTGTGGGCATTACTGCCTCTGGTGGTCGTGGGCGCTACCCAGCCGCCGCTGGATTTGAACCGCCAAGCCCGCGGGCTGCAGTTCCGCGGGCTGCAGTTATGCCACTGGGGCTCAGCCCTTTAAAATTTTTTTTTTTAACTTTTTGTTTGTTTGTTTTGTGGGCCTCCCTTGTTTTCACTGACCTACTTTCCCAAGCACGATGTCCTTCTCCAAGGACTGGTCTCTCCTGACAGCGTGTCTGCAACATGTGCGATGAAGGCTCACCATCCTTGCTTCTCAGTAGTATTCCGGCTGGACCTCTGGGCAGGTTGTTTGTTCTGGCAGTCCACAATCTGTTCAGTATTCCACCCCAGTTCTCTGATTTCAAAGGCAGCCACTCTTTGAGCTTCTTTATTCACTGTCCAGCTTTCATAGACCCGAGCTTCTGAGACCATTGAAAACACCGTGGCTTGGGTCAGGGGCACCATGCGATAGTTCTCAAAAATGCTCATGGGCAAATTCCCTTATGTGTTAATCCCCTTCATCCACGCCCTTTGCGAAGCCCCCTCCTATTGCTTTGTCAAGATTTGAAAGAGACCATTTGCAACAGCAGGCTTGCCCACTGCAGAGTGGGCAAAACAATGACGTAAACTGGTTGGTTTTTATACTGGGTAGAAATGCTGACATGGGTCTAGGGAACAAAGCCATTACACTGGTCTGGGGGACTCCTGTGCTCACCATGAAGAGCCAGGCGCTAACCTGGGGGGTGGCGGTGGGAGCGGAGCTTAGGAACGACCATCTGTGATGATCCACGCACACACCTTTCTGGTCATGAGCACCGATAGCCTGCTGACTGGTGACATGCTTGGCCTGGCCAAGTGAGTATTGTCATTTAGTGCCACCTCATGTGAGATTCACTTCTTGTCAGTGTTGACTAGTCCACAGGAATCCGTTTCATAAAAAATGGGAAGGAAGGAGAATGAGTGTGAGTGTTACAGGTCAGGGCAGGGAAAGCCTTTCCCCTCCTGTGTTCCACGGTGACCTCTTCCGTACACAGCATTCTGGGTCACAGGAGCCTGAGGTCATCCCACCTGGCGATCCGAGCCCTGGATGGCAGCCTGGGCTCCTGGGATGAGCCCAGTCAGGTGGGAGTGGCTACCTGCTTTCCATTTTTGTCACACAGGGAGGTGACAGAGTTGTCACCAGACTCAGTAGTTAGGGGAAGAGGAGGGCATCAGATTGAAGCAGTTGGAGTGGGGGTGGGGCAGGCAGTCAAAGGAAGTAGTTACATTTTAAGTTGACACCAAGATAAACAGCTTGCCTGACTGCTTAGATTGGTTTTCTATGTGTACACTGAAGTAGAAGAAATTAATGTTTTTAGAAACAATAGAAAAAAAGAAGCCTATTGAGGCAGAATAGCTAGGGCTTAGCAGAGGAGTGCCTGAAGGACAAAGGAATTTACTGGTTATTTAATCCGCTGACCCAAGGCTGTGTGTGTCAGATGCTGTTCCATTGCTGTGGCGTTAGTGTGGACCATTCCAGAAATGTGTTTAGTTGTTACAGTTTCCTCCAAGAGTGAAGCTGAGGTGTCCATGTCCCTCAAGATGGTTGTTGTCACACTCCAGTTCTGACTCCAGGCCACCCTGAGTGCACGGAAGAGAACAGAATGCTGCTCTGTCCTGCCTCTTTCAATGAAGCTCAGTGTGGCAGTCACGTCCAGCCATCGTGCCGAGGACCCTCCTCTAGCCCGCCACTGCCCATCGAGTTTACGAAGCACAATGTCTCCTGGTAACACGGCCAAGCGTGAGATGAAGTCTCATTCTCTTAACATGCTAGCTGTACTTTTTTTTTTTTTTTTGCATCACTGCCCTCTGGTGGTCTTGGGAGCTATCCAGCCTTGCTCCTGGAGAGCCGCTGCTGGATTTGAACCGCCAAGCCCGTGGGCCGCCATCCCACACTCAACCACTACGCCACAGGGGCTCAGCCCGATAGCTATACTTCTTAGAACATAGATTGATTTCTTCTGGCAGGCCATGGTGTTTTCACTATGTTTTGCCACCATAATGCAGACCCGTCAGTTCTCTCATCTTCTTTTTGGATGATGGACCCAGCTCTTCTACGCATTTGAGGTGACTGAAAATATGATGACTGAAGACAAGTACACATTGGTCTGTAAGGCTGTATCATTGCTCATTAACAGTCAAGAAATCATTTGCAGCCGATTTGCTCCATGTGGTCAGTTGGTTAATTTCTTGACTGTTACTTCCATGGGTATTGATTTTGGATCCGAGTAAAATGAAATCGTTTACAATTTCAGTCTTTAGGGCCGGTTTTGAGAACGTTTGCTTTCTTCCCTGATGTTTGCTTTCTATACAGAAAGCTGCAGTTGCTGACCGTCGTCAGAAAAGCCTTCAAATCCTCTTTGCTTCCAGCAAACAAGGTGCATCGTCGCTGCACCCCAGGGGCTTATACCGTCCTGCTTGGGCAGGGGCCATCAGCAGTTCTTCACCTGGGGCTCGCCCGATCCGAAACAGCAGAAAAGGACAGTGATGAAGAGGCAACGAAAAGGTTATGGTCGGGGGTGGGGGTCACCACCACGAGGAACTGTACTCCAGGGTCGCGGCACGAGGAAGGTCGAGATCCACGCGACGCAGGAAACTCCTTGGAACACAGGCTGAGGACTCTTTGGGTCAACGAACCAGAATTTCCCAGAGTTCGGTGCACACCCGATTTCTGCTCCCCGCCGCGGGCTGCACACGCGGTCAGCGCCTGGGGCGCCCCGGCCGCTCCGGGGCAGAAGAGGAGGAGGCGTTTCACCCGGGCAAGGATTCCGGTCTCGGAAACCCACAGGGGCCACTCAGGGATTCTCTGTGTAGAAGTTTTCCCTTGTGAAGCAGGCGCTGCGTGGGGGCGGGGAGGCTGCCCGTCCGCCCCTACACGGACTGGGAACCTCCGCCCGCAGGGTCGTCGTGAGCGGGAAGGGGAGGCTTTGTCTCCCCAGAGTGTTGCGTGGCCACCCGGTCCGTGGTCTGCGGGGTGAAGAGCGCCGCTGACTGCGCAGGCGCGGTGACTGGGCCTCCCTCTGCGCGTGCGTGCGTGCGTGCGTGCGTGCGTGCGTGCGTGCGCGCGCCGCCCTCTGACCGGAAGGAGGGTCGGGGACGCGAAGCCTGGCCTCCGTGGCGTGATCCGGAGGCAGCGCCGCGTGTGTCGGAGAGGGAAGAGCGGTCCCTCGGCCCCCTAGGCCGCCATCTTTGGACCGTCCTCCCTGGCTGCGGCCGGACTCTGCAGGAGACGCCGAGCGCGGCGTGGCCCGCCCGTCTGCGCCGCCGCACACAGCCCTTCGCGCACTCGGGGGTCCCCTCTGACACCCAGAGGGCAGTGGGGCTGTGTGGCCCGGCGCCGTCGTCCCCCGCGGCGACCCCGAGGCCCGCGAGCAGGGCAGACGGCCGAAGGCCCAGGCTGAGGGGCCGGGCAGCCGGTGCATAGCGGTCCCTGTCAACGCCTCCCCGCGAAGATGGAGGATCAGCTTGAACACAGCACGGAGCGCGGCGGCAGTAGCCGGCTTTGCCTGGTCTCTGTAGCGACGGCGGGCGAGCGTCTAATAAAAACGATGGGCGGGAGCCTCGGCCACGTCGGGCGCAGGGAGGGAGGTGGTGCAGCTCGGTCGAGTGCCCGCGAGGCCCCACCTACCCCCCGCCCGCTGCCCTTGCGGCCCTTCTGACCCAGAGCGACCCCCGGAATCGGCTGCTAGCCGCAGTCGGTGGGTCCAATCCAGATGAGGCTGTGCGTTCCCATGGAGACGGATGGCCTCGCTGTCACTCTGCTCCGTCCCGTGAGGTCCCTGTGCAAGCAGACCGCCCCGTGTCCCCCCCCACAGCAGCTGACGGGGTTGAAACCGCCAACCTTCTGTGCCGCCAGGCTGCCTTTCCAAGGCGCGCCGGTGAGCAGATCGCAGTGAAGCATCCCGATGCGCGAGCATGTTGACACAAACAGGAAGCCCAAAGGGCTTGTGCCTCAGTGGGCGGCTCACCACAGACGCAACCGACGGCGGTCCACACTCAGCCCGTCTTCGCGTGTGACTCCGGGATTCCCGGACAGGTGAGCAGACGGAATTGAAGTCGCCACGCCCAGAACCACCTGGGAGAGATGTGGTGGAGCCGCCTTCTGCGGGAAGAAGGACCGAGGTCTGCCACAGAAGACCCACCGGCCGCCTGGCCACAGGCTTGGACCCTCTACAGATCACCGGCAGTCTCCCAGGAACATGGGATTCACGAGAAGCAGGTCTTCCGGTGGGGGCCAGGGATGGCAGCTGGACCCCACAAAGGCGGCCCTTCCTGAGTCCACGGGCACCAGGGTTGTGTGCCATCGTGTCTGCTCAGCCGCCTACAGCCCTGGTGACAAGAGTGGCACTACCCAGCCTGGTCCGGAGGCCGTCTTCTCCGTGAGAGCCAGGGCTCCCTCCTCTGGAACCACCGAGTGGCTCTAAAGTGCCCGCCTTTAGGTCAGCCATGGAGTGTCATCACCGCATCACCGAGGACCCTCCATAGATAAAGCGTGGTAATAATCCAGAAGGGAACAGCTTGGAGCACCCTGCTGGAGCCGTCTGCAGGCATGCTCTGAAGCAGAACCAAGAGCATGCTGGGTAGTAGTGTTGGACAGGAGTCACAGCAGCGATTAGGATGCCCTGAGGCTCCTTCGAGGAGGGAGGGCAGCTACTTCTGAGTCTTGCTGGGTCAGCAAGCGTGACTACGGTCCTGGTGTGAGCAGTCCCAGAGACCACTGCAGGCATGCTTTGTCACTCCCGCATTGCCTGCTGGGGCACACACTCAAGCTGGAGGAGACCTGTCCACACAAATTGTACATTCATGCCCTACAGTGAGTACAGCAGCTGGAGCCAAAGACCAAGGCCGTACGTGCCTCCTCTCTTTCACACAGTTCCTCCTTCCTAGATAAGCCCCTTCTGCTGGGTGACATGACCCCTTTGTCTCTCCATCTGCCCATCCCCCAGTCACCTACTTTTTTTTTTTTCTCCTCACCATCTACTTTTAGGCAGGGTTAGAAGTCTGCCATTTCAGTCTCTGAGGGAAAAGATGAACAGCTCTGCCCCTACTGTCTGTCTTTCACTTTGTCCATCTGTCCGTCATTCATCCATCCATCCACCCATTATCTTGAGTCAATGTGGGTAAAGATGTATATGGTTGTTCCTACTGTCTGGCTTGATGTCCCATCCAGCCAAAAACCCGCTCACCTACTCTGCTTCCACCCACCCATCCTCCTCATATTGGAGACCTGTTGTGTCCAAGCCCTGCCCTACATGCCCTTTCATGCTCCCTCACTCACAGGTCACCCCCTTAGCCACTCTGCAAGGTGACACACATTTGAAGGAAGAGGCGGCTAGTCTGAGTGGCAGTAGATAATATAAGGGGCTTCAGAAAGTTCTTGGAACAATTGCATCTTTTAATTACATTTTTCAGGAGGATTTTTGAAGTGACCTTGTTCAT
>PVJH01039183.1:0-16657 GCA_004026705.1 Nesogale talazaci
GGGATGATGAGAAATCGGATGGAAAGTTCCAAGGGCAGGTACCAGCAGACAGTCTCACTGGCCTGATTGTGTATTTAATCCTCGGTCTATGTTGACTGAGCACTGCTGTGTCAGACCAGACCTGGAACCCTGGACATGCACCTGGTAAGAAGTCTGACAGCCCTGTCCAACTATCCAGTCCCACTCTCTAGTGACAGGTAGCAAACCCTGGTGTGTGTGTGTGTGTGTGTGTGTGTGTGTGTGTGTGTGTGTGTAAAATAATTTCTGGCAGTGGCGAATGCTAGGACAAACGGCATGTGACAGGGAGTAACGGGGAGGCAGTTTTAAAGAAGAGTAGTCAAAGAAGGGAGAAGGTGACATTTATGCACCCATCGGAGACCGTGTGCCAACATCCTGAAGAGGACAATTGTAGAGATAGAAGGAATGTGCCAGTGGGCCCCAGGTAAAGTAACTGACCATGGCATCAGACCAAGGACAGGGCCAGGCCACACAAGGTTATTTCAATGACGACAGGAATCCTGGGTGGCATAACTAATGATAAGCACTGGAGGGACAGGGGGTTACACATGGGCAGCTAAGTTCAAGGTCAGCAGTTCAGAATCACCAGCTGTCCCATGAGAGGAAGATGAGTTGCAGTCTCCAAAGCTCACAGGGGCAATTCTACCCTGTCCTTAACTGGGCGTTGACTCAATGGCATTGAGCTGAGGTGGTGGTTTGTGGAAAGCAGAACTGGGAAAGATCGAGTGTCCAGGACAGATTCTCTACGTTCCTGCATTAAGGAGGCTAGGGGAGCCCCTGGAGGGAAACCTTCCCATTTGTAGGTTGGAGAAGCATTTCCGTCAAATTCTCCCAAGTAAAAGTTATTCCCCACGCTGTCCCCCGGAATAATGCCATTTTTAAGGTGCTATTTGAAAGCAGGTGGTTACTCCTATATGCTCATCAAGGTGAACTGTTTGAGGTTTCCAAGCCTGAAGGTTGTCCGCCATCAGAAGCCATCAGACCCTAAGTACGGGCCACTCCCTTCTGATAAGGATTTTAGATGGTCTCCCTGCAGAAGAGCTCAGGGACACTAAGGTCACACCAGCTCAGAGAGGGCCAAGGTTAGGTCGCCATCTTAACTCTAGAGGCCACGCATCTTGTTAAGCAGGTACCTTCCTGTCACAGGTATGTCCCTAGCACCTCCCCTTCCTATTGTGAGTGTACCCCCAGCTCATCACCCTCCTGTGATGTGTATGCCTCTAATATAACCCTTTCCTGTTACGTCTGCTCACTGTGGCTTGCATGTCTGAGATGCTACATGTTTGTGAGCGAATACATTCCTGCCTCATTCTGGTGCTAGTCGTCATTGGAAGAAGCGAGCCCTTGCGCGTCTTGTCTCGTGTCTTTTTAATGTACCCCTCAGTTACACAACCGCCCCTGGGACCTTTTTTGTTGTAGGAAAGCTGCCCCCCCTCCCCCCAGTGGTTAGATTCCACCCACCGGAAGAAAGGCCTGACTTTCCATAAAACTAACTCCTGAAAACCCACGAAGAGCAGATCTGTTCCAATCACTGAGAGTCTGAGTCCAACTGACAACTATTTTGTTTGGTTGCTTTTGATTCGTTCCCAAGGCTGCTATAATAACCTACAGCACACATGGTGGCTTAATGCACACCCATGTATTCCCTCACAGCTGGAGGCTGGAAGGCCAACACCCCCTGAGCTCAGACTTTGTTCTCCTGAGACAATAGTTTCCTGTTTCGTGCCCCTTCTGCTTCAGGTCGTGGCTGGCGCTCCTGCACAAGTGGCCCCACAGCTCCATTCTCTGTCTTTCTGGTCCTACCGCCTGCTCCTTCTCTGCTGGGTGCATTCATCTGTCTCCTTCTGAGAACTTGCATCTCAATCTAGGGTTTGGGTAATCTTCTAGTGTCCAAAACCCTCAGTTTAATCATCTCTGCCAACAGCCTCTTTCCTGATGAGGTCAGAAACGCTACAGATGGCAGGGATCGGGAGCTGCTATCTTTGAAGGGCACGTCTTACTCAGCCCTCACAATCTGGAGAACAATCCTGGTGGTGCAACAGGTAGGCCCCTGGCTGCTGTTAATCAGAGGTTACTGGTTTGAACTCCCAGGAGCCCTGCTGGGGAAAAGACCAAGACCTCTTGATCGGCCCCCTTCCAGAGTCCGGGAAGCTCTGCTCTGCGTGTTGGGTAGTGTGAGTCAGCTGCACCCCACAGTCGGGCGGCTGAGCGGGCTTCCTTCCCTCTCTGCCGTTGCTCTAACAGAAACACAGCGGATGGCTCACCAAACCCAAGCTTATTTTCTCACAGGTTAGGAGGCTAGAAACCTGAATTCCGAGCCTCAGTGCTAGGAGACAGCGTTCTCCCTGGATCAGCTCTGGAGAAAGGCCTGGTCTGGGACTCTAGTCTTTCCCTGGGTCTGGGAGGTGCTCAGCACAGGGGCTGTGGGACCCAAGGAAACAGTCTACTTCCAGGACTTCTTTCTTGGTAGAAAGCATTCTTTTCTCTCTGGTTGCCTCTGATCCCTTTTCTCTTATAGAAGAGAAAAGGGGAGACTCAAACAAGCACAGGCGTGGCTTAAATGAGGGTGGGACTTTAGTCATGCCCTCCTGTAAGGTTGGGGTCAAGATACAGCTCACTCTGGTCCAGTCTCATTCATATATACAAACTAAACGGGTAACAGAAATCATAATAATATAATCATAAGGGGTCCTGAGGGATAAGGTGGGGGAGGGAGGAGATCAAGGGGAGTTGATATCAAAGAGCTCAAGAAGAAAGAAAATGTCTTGAAAATGATGGTGGCGGGGCTGAGCCCCGGTGGCGTAGTGGTTGTGCGCGGGACTGCGGCCCACTGGGATGGAGGTTCAATTCCAGCTCCACAGGAGCAAAGGCTGGGCCTCCTACTCCCACCACCAGAGGGCAGTGATGGCCAAAAACAACCAAAAAAAAAAAAAAGAAAGAAAATGATGGTGGTAGCAATTGTACAATGATACTCGATACTTTACACTATCTGTAAAAGCTCCTTGAAGAAGGTCTTTGGTACACGAGGTGCTCTGGAAACAGAAGTGTGTCACTTGGTGGCTGCAAATCTGTTCTTCAGAGACCAACCTTGGCCTGCTGGTTGGGTCCAAGGGCAGATCAAACCTCCGGGGCCCTTTGGTTTGATTTGGACTCTGACATTCTAGGACAGAAGAGTGTTTTCGGTCTGTTTCTGTCGTCTTTGGGCTTGGTTTGGGGACTGTTGAATTTGCTGTTAATCCCACTTTCATTCCTTTCAAATGACAGAAAGCAAGACTGAATCCCTGCACTGTTTCCCACTTTGGCATTTTCTTCCAAGCCCACTTCACTCGCCCCCACTCCAAAAGAGTGGCAAGGAACCAGAAGCCTGTCCCCTCACTGGAACCAGCCGCCCACCCCGTCTCCACTGGCTCCACACAAAGTGCTGGATTCTTGGGAATGGGGGCACAGCTCTGGGGACAAGGAGAAGATAGCTACTGCCTGTGACACACTGAAACAGACACAACTCACCTGCAACAGGTGTCTGCTCTCCGTTGATCAATTCTATCATCCCCAGCCTGGGAAGAGGAGCTCTGGGGGTGTAGTGGTTACAAACTGGGCTGTGATCTATCTGTAAGGTCGGCAGTTCCAAACCATCAGTGGCTCCACAGGAAAAGAGGGCTTTCTACTCCTCTAAGAAGCTACAGTCTGTGAAATTCACAGAGACACCTGTCTACTCTGCCCTCTAGGGGCACTCTGAGCGGCCAACCACACCATGGCAGTGAGTGAGTCTGCGAACCGGCACTGGGGGCAAATCCTAGGGCTGTCGATTGGCCCTCGCCTAGGGGATGGGGGATGAGGGACGGAGACATTCTGGACTGTGCTGTTGTTAAGTGGTGTCGTTCTGACGCAGGTGGGTTCTGACGCAGAGCATTCCTGTGGGTGACAAAGCAAACCACGGTTTCGTGTTAAGATTGAGCCTGCGGTTGTGGCCACTGGGCGGATCCACCCCCTTGAAGGTTTTCCTCTTGTCACTGTCTGTCTACTTCCCTCAGAGTGAGTCTCTCTCCTTAACACATCCAAAATGTGAGCCCAAGTCTCGCCATCCTCACTTCTGGGGAGTGATCTGATGACCCTTATTCCCAGATGGGTTCCTTCCAGCTCTAAGAGACCCTTTGTTTGTAACAGGTCCAGCCTTCTCTGGGACTGTCCTCATGTTGTTGCTGTGGTTAAAGCCCTGGTGGTCCATCCATCGTGTTGCAAGTCTGTCTGTCTGTCTGTCTGTCTCTCTGTTTTTGCTGATCTGACCAACAATGATGTCCTGCTCCCGGTACTAATCCCTCCTGATCACCTGTCTGCAGCACAAGATGAAAACCTCTCCACCCGCCCTTCTAAGCACTGCGCTGACTGTACTTTCAAAACATTTGTTAGTTTTTCTGGTAGCCAGTGAGACTTTCAATATTCGTTACCAACAAAATAATTCAAAGGCACCCATTCTTCTCCTGTCTTTCTTATCCATTGTCCAGTTTGAATATGCCTCTGAGGTCATTGAAAATACCCTGGCTTGGGTAACAATTTAACGTCCCTTGGCGTTTTAAAATTAAAATAAATATATGACAATACTATTTTTTTGCATTCTATGAAAATTTTTGTGGCTCCATATAGACCAAAATTTTAATCAAGAATCCCACCCCCACCCCCCGGTCAATGGTGTCCCGCTTAAAATCTGGCCACTTTAATTTAGGGGAGAAAAAAAATACACTTTCCCCCAATAACCCACATTCCTTATGCAAACAATATATAAATTCATTGTGATTACAGCTCTCAGACTTTATTCAGATTCCTTATCTCCTTTCACAACTCCCCACCCCCCCCATGTCTTTTTCTCCTCCAGGATTCAGTCCAGGAAACCCTGTTACATTTATTTTTCCGATCTCTGTAGACGCCCCTTGGCAGTCTGCGGGTTACAGACGTCCGTCTTTGATGTCTGGTGCAGGTCTGGGGATTTCTGCACTGAGCCGGTCTAATGTTCTCCTGGCGATGTGGCCTTAGGTTAGGAGCAGCAGAGGTGAGGGGCCGTTGAAGGGCGCATCCTATCCAGATGCCTCACCACGGTCGGCCCCTGCTCGGCGCCCTTGAGCACGGCAACCCCCTGCACAGGGCAGAATACAGCCAGGCCTCCGTCTTCATTCCTGCTACGTTTGAGCCATGGTTGCAGATCCATCCGTTTCTGTGAGGGTCTTCCTCTTTTTAAAAAAGAAATCATCTGATTGGGGGCTCTTACAGCATTCCATTGTGACATCGATCGGATCAAGCACATTTGCACACATGTCCATCACCATTTTCTTTTTTTTTTTTGGGGGGGGTGGGGAGAGGGGGGCATCACTGCTCTCCGGTGGTGGGAGTAGGAGGGGGAGGGGATAGCTTTCTTTCTTTTTTTTTTTTTTCATCACCATTTTCAAGATATTTTCTTCCATCTTGAGCCTTTGGTATCAGCTTCTCGTTTTTCCCTCCCTCCTCCAACGCCTCTCCCTCTCATGAACCCTTGGTAAATTCATATTGTTTTCATATCTTACACTGTCCACTGTCTACCTTCACCATGTTTCTGTTGTTCACCCTCCCCCCCCTCCCCTGTGTGTGTGTGTGTGTGTGTGTGTGTGTTCCTCCCGTCACCATCTCCCTACTCTCAAGTATCCCTACTCCCACTACTGTTCCTGGGGGAGGTGGGTGGCATCTGACCCGGATTCCGTGTGTTAAGAGCGCTTATCTGTACCAGGTCTCCCTCTTTTTCACTGACTCCTCAACCAGGCAGGAGGCCCTTCCTGATAACAGGTCCTCAGTATGTGATCCCAGGTCTTGCCATACGTCGACTTCCTCTACAACAGGCCAATTGGCTCTTCTGGCAGTCCACGATACAGTCGATATTCTTCACCAGCATATATGAGTAAGGGAAGTTAGCTTTCAAAGATGTCAGTTCATTAAAGCCCATTCCTCAAAAGGAGAAATGAATTCAGACACAAATACCCCTCTTCACCAGAAGCAGAGTGAGCTGCCCTTCTGGGTCTTAGCCACAGAAGTCTGGCGGGTGGCTGTCCCCTGAGCCTGGCAGCACACGGAGGCTCAGAAAGCCGGAGTAGAAAGGACCCCCGTCACCCAGCAGCAGGGACTCCCTTCTTCCCAGCGCCTGCTTCTAGACTTGGCATAGCCTAGCACCGTCTTGGGGAAGCCGCAGGCCACGTTTATGCTGAGATGTGGGGAGACCCAGGGTAGTTTGGGGGGAAAATGCACAGGGAAGTTGTGGGCAGACTTGGCCCTCATCCATCCAAAGACTTCACGGAAACTCATCCTGGAACGGGGTCTTTCAAATCAAATTGAACTTGGGTGGACTGTTGTATTAGGAATGGGCTGTCTAGAGAAACAAAATCAGTGTTCTCTCCTCCTCAACAAGAAATAACTTCATATCTATGGATTGTGATGAGTTGTATGAACCCCCAATAAAATGATTTTTTTAAAAGAAAGAATTTCATATCATAAAGGCGTCCCAGCCCAATTCAACATAAGATCAAGGATCCAATACAAACCATAATCCTCTTCTGACTCACACAGCTGTAGGCCCGTGATATCAGGGGCAGGGGACAGAAGGTGTGTGTGTGGGGTGGGGTGGGGGGCAGCGACATGCAGGCAGATCACAGGCCAGTGGATGCAGAGCAGAGAGACTCCAAGGTCAGAGGAAGCATGGCAAGATGCCAACTGCTCTCAGCGTTGGGTGGCTGCCCCTGGAAGCAGACACACAGACACAGAATTCCAGCAAGTAGGAAGGTGAGGGGCAGAGAGAAATGAGAAGTTCTCACTCTTGTAGAAAAGGTCACTAGATTCCCCCCACTCCCACCATTATAAAAAAGATTTCTAAGCTGCCATGATGAGTCTGGAGTCCTCCCTTCTTGTCACATGTTTACCCTATACTCCCTCCCCCCTTCCTGTTGGGCGTATGTCCTAGATTGGGCCCCACATTGCTGTATGACCTATAGTGCAACCCTTTCCCTGACTTAACCCTTTCCTCTGACTTATGTCCTTACCTGTAATTAGGAGGCTGGCACGTCTCCCAAAGATTTATAAGCCTTGATCAGCAATAAAAAGCTCCTTCTCCCACTGGGATGGAGGTTCGATTCCGGCTCCCAGGAGCAAATGCTGGGCCTCCTACTCCCACCACCAGGGCAGTGATGCCTTAAAAAAAAAAAAAAAAAAAGCTCCCTCTCTCAGTCACCACTCCTTCCCCAACTCCTCTTCCTTGCTTCCAATCTCCCCTCTTCCCTCTCCCCATGCCCTCTCCTCCTCCTGCCCACCCTCTCTCCACACGGACCACCAAGCAGGCTGAGATGAGTATGCTACCATAAAGTGTCTGACTCCATTATGTCTATCTCTCATATTTTCTATGGCTTGACTGTAATCTTTACTTATTATCACTGTACAATTGTGCCTACTGGACCCGTGGCAAGATGTTAGGGGATGGCTCCCCTGACACCCCAAGAGCTGTCATCAGGCTCTGACCTGATTGATAGATTGGAGGGGGAGTGCCTTCCTTTTTAAAAACAGATAATTAAGCCTCTCTTACTCTCTCTCTGGCTTTTGCCCCCTCTTCTCTTTATCCCAATTTGTATTTATTTGCCCTTACAACACATTCACCAACCACCAGGAAAATGTCAGAGTGGATGGATTATGGAGTGACAAAGACATTTCAGTAGCAAAGATAAACATAACCTCTGATCCCACCCCTTCAGGCTGATGTGCCTCACACTGTGGGATCCAAACCCACATTGCCTCAAAAGATGTCCCCTTTGATCTCAGGATGCCTTTCATGCATGGAAACAAATGGTACCAACAAAAAACGAAAAGCAGAAAAGGATTGAGTCACCGAAGTGTTAGGACCAGTAGCACAGCGGGGTGTCATCCTGGACCACCCAGGCTGGACGACAGGATTGTCTCTCTGAATCCGTGGGACTGCGGTCCCAGGGCGCATGCCGCTGAGACGTTTGTATGAATGACAGTAAGCCCTGCAGAGCTGCATAGGGGAGGTCAGGATGGCCGAGCGGTCTAAGGCGCTGCGTTCAGGTCGCAGTCTCCCCTGGAGGCGTGGGTTCGAATCCCACTCCTGACAGCTCTGTTTTGCCCTTTCTCCCGAAGTTCCGGGCCCTTTGAAGCCCTTGATTGGACCCCTGAAACCCGGAGAAGTCTTGCTTTCCTACAGCAGTACAAAGGAAGGAAAATAAATATGTGAAGAAGAAAATACAATAGCTGGTTAGTAAACATTTTTATAAGGTTTGTGGGAAAATGGAACTGGATGTTCTAAACATTTTAAAAAGGGCATTCAAAACAAAACAAATAAAAAAGAGTATTAAAAAATAAGTACCAGGAAGACAAAGTATCTCGCACTGTGAAGCGGGTAAAGAGAGGCAGAGAAAAAGAAACCGCTCTGTCAGAAGTGGGATTCGAACCCACGCCTCCAGGGGAGACTGCGACCTGAACGCAGCGCCTTAGACCGCTCGGCCATCCTGACTGCTTGGGCAACTTCCCCTGAGCGGTCTCACCCAAACAAACCTCTTTGAGCGCCACTCTGTGCGCGTGCGCTCCCAGCACTAGGCACGGGGTTTCTGAACCTTCTTCTCCGCCCAGCGTGGGGAGGAGCTCGACGCGCCCCGTCCTGCTTACCCGAAGGGGCGGGGCTAAGGCGAGACCCGCAGTTGCGGAAACGAGGCGCGTGCGTGACGGCAGGGGGCGCTCGCTGCCCGCTGGAGAATCGGCGCGGCCGGGCGCCTGAACCTTGACCAGCAAGCGTCTCAGGCTTCCGGCATGCCCTGGTTTTCCGTGCACGTGTCGTTCCCGTCGCCGTTGATCCTAGCACGCTTGCGTGTGTGTTCTCTGCACGTGGCCGTCGAGTCCGCACACCCGCGCAGCCTGACAGCGGTCTCTGTGGGGCGCCAGAGCAGGGGACCAGGTCTCAGGGCGCGTGCAGCGTCCTCCTGGCGAGCAGTCCTTCCAGGGCTGCAGTGTCACCCACGGGTGCTCAGCGCCCCTCCTCAGGCTGCGCGTTAGCCCGAGCCGGGCAGGAACCGCGGGCTTGCGTCGTCCCTCCCCGAGTCGCGGCGCCTATTCTTCCGGCGCACAGTGGGAGCTCGGGAATGTCCGCGGATCAATCCTTCCCTTGTGCCCACCTTCCTGCATTACATCATTTCATGACGCACGTCTCCTCCTTCGCCCCCAAGCTACTCCCCCGCCCGCCAGGACCCCCGCAGCACCTTCTCCTTTTCGCTTCAGCTTCCTCCTTTCCCCAGCCCCAGGACGAGCGCCCGGATCTCCTGCATCCCCATCTCCAGGCTCCTCAAACCAAAGAAAAACCCAAACCATTGCCAGCAAGTCAGAACGAGTAAATCAGGCTTGAAATCATCGGGCAGCCTCAACTCTCTCCCTCGGAGAGGCGAGGGGGTGGGGGTGGGGTTTGAACCGCTAACTGTCACCAACTTCAGCAGCCCAACACTTAGCTGGAGGCTCAAAAAGGAAACTCAAAGAAAGGTGAGGATGGTCAGTAAGACAGACTTTGGACACATTGTTAGGAGAGAGCAGTCCCTGGAAAAGGACATGTTGGTAGAGGAGCAGTCAGAAAGAGGAGCCCCCTGATCAAAAGAGATTGACGCAGTGTCCACAACACTGAAGACAGCTGGGGCCTCATTCCGAGGGCGCTGTGGGTCAGAACCCACTGGGGGTCCCCTAAGAACAACAACGTCCAGAGAAGGCGGAGATAGACTCTGCATGGGTGATGGATAAGGTACTGACAGGAAGTCGACCACTCAAAAGGGCCCCTGTGGATTTCTGAGGCTGTCACCTCTGTAGGGAGTGGAAAGCTTCATCTTTGTCCCCAGGGTGGTTTCAAACTGCTGATCTTGAGGTTAGCAGCCTGAAAAACCCACTAGTCACCCAGGCTCTTTCCTGTCTGTACCCAAACTCCAAATCACTACCCCGGAGTCCGTGCTGACGCATAGTGACCCCCTGTGGGTTTCCAAGACTGTAACTGTTGATTGGAGTAGAAAACCCCGTCTTCCTTCCACTGGAGCTGCTGAGGTTTTGAACTGCTCACCATATGGATCGCAACCCAACACATATAACCACTACACCACCAGGGCACCCTTTCTATCTTTGCAAAGAGGCTGAAAGCCAGGACCAGAGAGCCGCTTCCTGTGAGCCTGGCTCCAGGGGGGCAAGCTCAGAAGGTGTGAGTCTGAGGGAGGGATCACATTACCCCCTTTTGCCCTCTGCCCTGCCAGCAATGGTAGCGCAGAGTGACCTCCATCAGAGAACCGCTCCCTGCTGACCTTCCCCGCGCCCCCCCCCCCCGCCACCCCACTCCTCTCAGGAGGGTGAGGGCTCCTTGGATCCGCAGGGTTTGGGAGACCAAGAGTGGGCAGGGAGCTCCTGGTCCAAGAGGCTATGGATGGCACTAGCCCAGTGCCTGTCCCCAATGTTCCTTGGTTTACGTTAAGCCCTGACTCCTTGTGTGCCCGCTGTTCACATAAACATCCCCTTGTGCCCTGGTCAACTCAGAAACCCACTGAGTCTTGGGGATGTGCTACGCCCTCTTCTACATGCATGACTGCAGCCTTGAATAGAGCAGAAGGTGGGGCAGGGAACAGGGGCAGGAGTCCATCCAGGGGCTGGAAGACAAAGCCACAGACGAGGTGAGGCTGACATAGACACGAGAGTCCTGGGGGCCCTGATGAACATGGCCACCCTGGGCCTTGGTTCTTTGGGGGCAAACTCTGCACCTATGATTACTTTCCCATGAAAAACCATCCTGCCCTAGGAACGCAAGTGAGTTTTCTTAGGGTGGATGCCCCATGGCGATCGGCCAGTTTCCCATCTCTAAACTCTCCTCCGCTTTGGGTTTTGAGTGCGTTACCCCTTCCCACTTGCTCCCTCCATAGGTAACAAGGCAACTCAAATCATTGACAGGCGTTCCTGTTGCCTGGATGGGAGAATCGTCATCTTACAAAAATAGCCCAGAACAGGGGCCAAGAGTGACTGGGGGCAGTCTTGGATAGAGGGGGAGGAAGGTCAGGGAGGACCTCACTGAGCAGGTGCCACTGAATTCAGAAGGGGAGAGATGCACCCAGGCAAAGCAGGGAGGGGGTTCAGGATGGGACTCATGGCCAGGGCAGAGGCCGGGAGGCAGGAAGACATGGGACCTGCTGAAAGCTGTGTGGTTCCGAGGGCTGATGGGGCAGGACCACACAGGGAGCGACTTATCAGGTGGTCTGATGTCTGCAATGGAGTCACTGAAGTGGTCCAGGTGGCCTTTTGAAATGAGTGCTTTGCCTGCTACGTGAAAGACAGAAGCCAAGAGTGAGCTGGGGGTCCAGAGGAAGACCCCCTAAAGGCTGCAACAGTGGTGGCCCGGCCAGGGCAGCGGAGATGGCAGCAGGTGGTCAGATTCCGGACTCTGGGTGGGTTTGGGAGGTGAAACCAGTCATGTGTGTGGGTGGGCTGTGGATGAGGAGAGAGAGGACGGGGACTCAGAGGAACAAAGATCTTAGAGGAGCCAGGTGACAGGGGCCCACAACTCCCCACCTGGGGAGATCACCCCTTGCAGACCATGAAGTAAGGTGCCGCCACTGGCCAAGATCCTCTTTGGGACAGGACCCTGTGTGCCCAGCCTTGGGACCCTCCCCTCCCCCTCCCACCCTGAAGGGGCATCATTTGGAAGAGCAGACTGGAGCCCAAGCCAGACCCCCACCCCCACCCCAGTCGACTGCTCTTGCCTGGCTTGG
Source organism: Nesogale talazaci (assembly GCA_004026705.1). Lineage (NCBI taxonomy): Eukaryota > Metazoa > Chordata > Mammalia > Afrosoricida > Tenrecidae > Nesogale > Nesogale talazaci. Next base: position 11,811 of record PVJH01039183.1, read on the forward strand.
AGGATGCCTTCTTGGTTGGGGTCTGTGCTGGGCCCTCATCCAACCCCTCTGGGTTTGTCAGAATGCTCAGAGTCCTCTCCCTGTTTGGGGGCCAGCCTCCTGTATGAGAGAACTTTGTAGACCCTACTACAGGTCTAGGCCCTCAAGACCAGAGATAGGAATGGGGAGGCCACCCTTCCGTTCCTCCCCCAGTTTTCCCCTTAGTAGTAGCCTGGTCACAACAATGGCCTCTCTAGGGACAGGCCTTCTTGATGGTTATTGTGGGCACGTGTCCAGTCCAGGAGAGGAAATTCCCCTGAGCTCAACTTGGAAAGTCTACCGGCATCTGGGGAAGTCCCAGCCTGGCTCTTTCTATGCCTGGTGCCTCTGGACAGAGGCAGCTATCCCATGGAAAGCTCGGTTCTACCAGCACCTGGGGAAGCCCCAGCCTGGTCCTTCCTATGCCTGGAGGCTCTGGACAGAAGCAGCTATCCTACACGACCCTCTGTCCAGTCACTGGGAAAGCAACCAGGGAAGTCTTAGCCTCTCTGCAACCCCAGCACTCCTCACTGCCCCCAGGGGCAGGGTGGTAGACCGAGGATGTCTCATGCCTGCGTCCTCATGCCTATTCTTTCACTCTGTGCTCCCAGCAGAAATATATCCTCCAGCTCCCTGTACAGGTGAGGAAGAAAGAGGAGGCCCAGGGAGGCCAAATACTTTACTCCGAGTTGCCTACAGGCTAAGTGGCTAAGCGGCAGAAGCCCACCTTTTCCAAGCTGCTGTGTACTGTCAGATCCGACATCAACCACTTCTTGCTCCACTCTCTGGATTCTGTCAATCCCAGGACTCTCAGAGCAGGCCAAAGGTTAAGTGGTTCCTTAGTAATTAGAGACGGAACAAGAATGGCCCAGAAATGGCCCGGACAACTCAGGAGACAGTTCTCTGGTCAGGACAGCTTCTCCTCATCTTCTGCTATTGGACCCTGGTTGGGCGAGGACTACAGACAGCTCTTAGCCTCATGGGTCAACGTGACGCCCAGCATCTCTTCTCCATTCTGGACTGGTTCCTGCTTGCTTTCGAAGGCCACGATTGATCCCTCCTGAAACTAACTGCTCCACACCACCGTTGCACCCTGATTTTTATGTCATAGCTGACCAATCCTCTCATTAGGCGTCTACACACTTTGTTTGCATGGTTCCACCCTCTCCCAAGGCTCCTTCATTTGCATTGGCTGCAAGCTTTCGAATCTCCTTTATAGGTCAGCAGCACCTTATTTACATAGTTGTGCCTACTCATTAGGTGGGCACCCAGAGACCATGGCTAAAAGACCTTGAAGGCACTTGTTCCTAGCACTATATCAGGTGCTCTTTCTTTCTTTTTTGTTTGTTTGTTTTTTTGGGGGGTGGGGCATCACTGCTCTCTGGTGGTGGGAGTAGGAGGCCCAGCCCCACTGCTGGAATTGAACCTCCGTCCCAGTGGGCTGCAGTCCCGCGCACCACCACTGCGCCACCGGGGCTCAGTCTGCTCTTTCTTTAAAAGCCTTTACAGAAAGCCAAGTTGGGTGGTAGGCCATATATTGTGACTTTATTGGGTTGGTTTTCCTCTGCAAAATCAGTCTGAGTGGGAGGACCAGGACTGCTGTGGTTCAGGCCCTGGTCCTGGCCTCCATCTCTGAGGGTGGAGGACAGAGCTACCAGGTGATGGGATCAAGCCTCTTCCAAGATACTGGCCTGAGAGAGAGCCTGCCTCGCCTCACTGATGGGAGGCCAACAAGCAGGCGAGGACCTCTGATAGGTGTGCTGGGGGTGCATGCGCCCTTGGAAGCTGGAGCCAAAGATTCCTGGGTCCTATTTGGCAATAGTCAAATGAACCCATTTCTCAATTTTCAATGAATCACATGTCTTTTTCAGAGGGAACCAGAATGGTCACTTCCAAGTTCTCTGGACTTCTGGCATGCCCCAACCCCCCTTTTTAAGCGCAACTGTTTTGTTGGCATCTAATTCACATATCATACAATTCAGTAGTTAAGTTATATCCAAAAGAGCTGTACAATCATCACCAATATCAGTTTTAGAATATTTTCTTGATTCATTTACTCATAATTTTATTTTTAAAATCATTTTATTGAGGGCTCTTACAGCTCTTTTCACAATCCATCCATATGTCAAGCACATTTGTACATATGTTGCCATCATCATTTTCAAAACATTTTTTTCTACTTGAGTCCTTGATAATCAGCTCATTACCTGACTCCCTTTCACCCTGTCTCCCTCATGAACCTTTAATAATTTATAATTTTTTTCATGTCTTACACTGACTGCTGTCTCCTTTCACCCACTTTTCTGTTGTCTGCCCCCCTGGGAGAGGGTTATATGTAGATCATTGTGATCAGTTTTCCCTTTCCCCCCACAGCCTCCACTTACCCTCCTGATATCACTACTCTCATTTTTGGTCCTGAGGAGTTTAGGTGTTCTGGATTCCCTATGTTGTGAGTTCTTATCTATAACCGTGTACATGCTCTGGTCTAGCCAGATTTGTAAGGTGGAATTGGGGTCTTGATGCGGCAGGGGGAAAGGAAACACTAGGGAATTAGAGGAAAGTTGTATGTTTCATAGGTGCCATACTTCACCCTGGCTGGCTCATCCCTTCCTTGTAACCCTTCTGTGAGGGGATATCCAATTGTCTACAGAGGCAGGGTGGCAAGGCTTTGTCTTCCATACATGGGACACGCGTGGGAACTGTAACCGGGATGAGAGTGGGAGCAATCTCTACACTCGTGACCACAGGGCTTGGAAGACTGGCGATAGCGGTAAGAGGAAGAGCTCCATGGTTCTGAGACAGGGGTGAGGCCAGATAGAAACCCCCCACCACTGCCCACCATTAAAATGCTAATAGAAGCTGTCTGCTTTGGATGTCTGGCTCCTTGCTATATAGCCAAAGGATGCCTGTCTTTAAGCTGTGCTGAAAGCATTAGGAATTGATGGAAGGCTCCAGGGATTGATGGAATACCAATTGAAATGTGTCAATAAGCTGATGAAGAGCTGGGATCATCCATGGCAAGAAGAGAACCATATTTGTACCCACTCCGAAGAACAGTGACCTAACAGAAGGTTTGAAATAGAGAGCAATGTCAGTAATAGCACCGGCAAAAAAAATAAAATAAATTAAAACTAGTCAGATTCATTTTGTCCCGGTCACTCCCCGGGGCTGGGGGTTGGGGTCAATGTCCGATACTAATGAAGTGTTCGCCTAAATAGCTCAGGATATCCCAGATTCACACTTTGCCCATTGTATTGTGTATGTGCGCCCAGGGACCATAAAACGCACTGTAAAATAAACACTCTCTTCTGTGGACACGTGGAGAGGAGACTCCCTGGGCCCTGCTTTCTGTCCACTTTATTTTCCTTAATTGCACCCTGCGCTCCTGAGGACCCCTTTGACTGTGGGGCTGGGCTGGCAGGAGAGACCAGTCCCTGGAGAAGGACAGCGCGTTTGGTAGAGCAGAGGGGCCGTGCCAAAGAGGAAGGTCCTCCGTAAGCTGGATTGGTTGACGCAGCGGCTCCATCCGTGGGCTCATCCGTGGGCTCGGGCCTGGGAACAAAGGTGTGGGCAGTGGTTTGCAATGGTTTGTCCTGTTGTGCACAGAGTCGCAAGAGGCTTGATGACACCTAACAACAGCAAGAACAACAAATTGCTTCAGGTTTCCAAGGAGGGAGAGAGTCCCCGGTCCTGGAGAGGGGCGGAAGCCAGCACTCCAGGCTTTTCCTGGAGTCCTGCAGGACCGGAACCTCTGAGAGTCTCAGCGTTTCCTCCAGGAAATACCTCACCCTCAGGGTTCAGTTTCCCAGTGAATCATGTTCTTTCTCTTGACCTACTTAGGGCTCCCTGTTTCCTTGCCTGCTCGGACCCAGGTCTTAGAAAGCCTACCTATATCTTTGGTCCCTGGATGTGTCGAGGAGGGTAGGGGTGCTCATAGGCCAGACAGACTGTGGGTCTGCAGGGGAGGAGCCTCCAGGGCGCCCTTGATGAGTACCCCAGAGCAGAGGGCCCAGGCCTACAGCCAGAGAGGGCAGGGGAGTCGAGAGTGGGGGAGCCCTGCCTCCCCAAAGGCGCCAGTCGCTTTGGCAGTGAGAAAGAAAAAGCAAAGCCAGGAAGATGCTTTTTCATTCTGAAATAAAGCACCTGACTGGTGCCTTCTCTGTTCTCAGACAGTTTCAGCCAGAACACAGAGCTTCCTGTGACCACAGCAGGGGATCTGATGCAATGACCTCTTGGGGCAGGGGGTTTGAAAAAGGTTCATCAGGGCTCATATCCTTCACCTGGCGTCCAGCTCCCACCCCATCAGCACCAGAATCCTCCGTGTGGCCATGGTAGTGCGTGTGTGTGCATGCACACTTGTGTGTGCACACGTGTGTATATGAGAGATTCTCGGGCTACATGTGTCCCCACTTGAACATCAACCTCGGGAGCCTGGCGGGTCACCCTGGAAATGCATGTGGATGAAACCAAGCCAGCAATGGGCCTCAGAGGTGGGGGGTCTTTCCCACCAGTGGCTGACAGCACCTGGACTGAGAGCATTGGTTCCTGGCCCTCATTCCCCAGATAGGGCCTCCGGGAGCCAGTGCTCAGTGGGCTTGTGTCCCCCTGGAGGAGAGACTCTGCTTTCTGAGCTTTAGGACAGCCAGCTGAACGTGTGTGCACCAAGCACCCGCTCTGTGGCCAGCCCGGGCCTTTTGTTTCCTGTGATTGCTGCCACATGCTGCTGTACAAGTTTCCTCCAGTGAGGAAGACCTCGGTTCTTGGCTGTACACGAGAAAGAATTCCTGCAGAAGCCCGTTTTGTGATCCACGTGGGTTTTTAGGAAGGAC
>PVJH01039184.1:0-16594 GCA_004026705.1 Nesogale talazaci
ATAAACCTCAGATAAGGGGGGAAAGCTAGGTACTTGAAACTATATAATGTCAGAGTACATGAATTTGAAGTTTACACACAAGCAAAGCAATTCTGTGGCATACTCATGGATCCATTTGGAGAGGGGATAGAAGTAGTCACAGGGGTCTGTGTAGTCTGGAGAAAATAGTATACTTTAAACAATTGTATTAGCATTTAACCCATATCCTATACAACTAATAGTTCTGAGAAAATTCTTTATCTAGTCCATATCTTGGTTCCCCATATGCATCTACTTTGTGGTAATTCACTGAAGTTCACATCTAGAACATTGAAAGCTTTGTGCACTTCATGCATCACATGGAATGGTTATTGGGAAGAGAAATGCCTGTTCTCCACAGTGACTGTGAGAAGAACTTCACTGTGCAGCCCTTCACCCATGCTTTTGGGCCGTGATAAGATATCTCAAGGTGCTAGATTTCTGAATAAGAAGCTGGGAAGTCTAGATTCTAAGATAAGGTCTCGTTCAGATGTGTGGATAGTACGTCACCTCGCTGAGTCACCAACTCCTCACTCCTATAAATGAAGCAGGAATCAGACCAGTGGATCTGAGACTCATGCTGTCTTTAGAAACATATGGTCCTCACATTTATAGAAGCCTAAATGTAGGCATGTGCTTAGGTAAATATATTTATATATCATGATGGTGGAATAGATCCATGTGCATATACACATAGGGTTAGAATTAAGACAGCAGATGAGCATTGGACCTCCACTTAAGTACTTCCTCAATGTAAGGACACTTTTTCTATTAAATGAAGGCTCATGGTGGCTGAATATCAAAGATATAGCATCTTGGGTTTTAAATGCCTGAAAGTAAGCATGCAGACATCTAGCTTAGAAGCAATAAAGCCCACATGGAAGAAGCACACAAGCCGGTATGATCACAGGTGTCAAATGAATCAGTTATCAGGCATCAATGAACTAAAAATCATAACATTGAGTGCCCACTTTCTTGATATGGTAGCTGATGACAAACGTGTGCATAAGCAAATGTAGTGAAAAAAGCTGATGGTGCTGGGCTATCAAAAATATATAGTATCTGGGGTCTTAAATGCTTGAAAATTAACAAGCGACCATTTAGCTCAGAAGCAACAAAGCCCACATGGAAGAAGCATACTAGCCTGTGTGACCATGAGGTTTCAAAGGGATCAGGTATCAGACATCAAGGAACTAAAAATGACATCATCATAAACAAGGGACAGTACAGATTGGGGACCCCAAGCCCATCAGTAGGTGAAGGGATTTCCCCTTACAGAAGGATCACAGGGAGGAGACAAGCCAGGTAAGGTACAGGGTAGCAGCGATGAAATATGCAGCTTTCTTCTAGTTCTTACATGTTTCCCCCCCGCCTCATGATCCCAATTCTACCTTACATATGATCCCTTCAGGACCAGTCATGAGAGTGGTGATACTGAGAAGGTGGGGGAAAGTAAAGTAGATGGGTAAACCAAATACAGGGTTCTACATATAAGCTCCTCCCTGGGGTATGGACAACCGGGAAGTGGATAAAAGGAGACATAGGACAGTGTCGAATATGACAAAATAATGATAATTTGTAACTTATCAAGGTTTTGTGAGGGTGGAGGAGGTGTGAATGGAGGGGAAATATAAGGAACTGATACCAAGGGCTTAAGTAGAAGGAAGATGTTTTGAGAACGATGATGGCAGCAAATGTGCAAATGTGCTTTGCATACAATAGATGTATGTATTGATTGTGATAAGAATTGTGTGAGCCCCCGATAAAATGATTTTAAAATTAGAAGGAATATTAGACAAAAATAAAGGCCCCCATACAAAATGCCAAAAAATATGATCTTCTTGGCCTATAGAGATATAAAGATCCCAGCTGAAGTAGAAGGAAAGACAAAGAGAGCAGAGACACCCACCTGTGAGGAATAGAATGGTTGCTCTAAACTGAGATCAGTGGAGTTTATCTTAACCACAAGGCAGTGGGGTCCTGTTAGAATAGTAGTGGATTCAAAGCATTTATAGATCAGTTACTGGCTGAGAGCTTAGCCTTGTACAAGTAGAGATCCTTGGGTCCATACATACACCGAACAATAAAATAAAAATCCCCATGGTTGGGACTTGAAAAGAAAGAAGTTATGGCTCTTTCATTTGTTTGCTTTGTAACTTGTCATGCAGTCCATTCCAATTAATGGCTAACCTTGTTGTTACAAAAGAGAATAGCGACATAGTTTTTCCTTGGATTTAATGTTTACAGAACTAGCTCTGATGACACATGGTTAAGTTCTTGGTTGCTGGTGGGAATGTTGGTGGATTGACTCTACCCAGTGGCTCTGTGGGGCAAAATACATAATCACCCAAACCCTCATAGAGCCCAGGGCAACCTAAGGAGTCATTCTACTCTGTCCTATCAGATCACGGTGAATTGAAATGATGGACAGCCTATGTCAACCTCAACAGATCTTTCTCAAGAGAAAGGTCTCGTCTCTAGGTTTAAACAACCAACCTGTGTGACAACACATTGCAAAATTCTTGGCACACACACAACCCTTGAGCAAGATTAATCCTTTCTTTTTATAAATTTGTCAAAGTCCCACTAGAGATTATAAAAAATATACCTGATTGGTCAATTTATTCATCTAGTTCACAAATTCAAGATAAGGGAACATTATAAAAAGTATAGCTTTGAAGCACTTCTTTGCCTGAGAAAGAAGAGACGTTTCCATGGAGCCTGTTTTGGTCCTAGTGCTCTGCCTCTCCAGTCTGCTTCTCCTTTCCCTGTGGAGACAGAGCTTCAGGACAAGGAAGCTCCCACCCGGCCCCACTCCTCTCCCGATTATTGGAAACCTCCTACAGTTAGATATGAAAGACTTGAACAACCCCTTTAGAAAGTTAAATATCTTTCTCTTCAGTAGCTGCCAGATGGTAAGTGAAATAAACTGCACTTTCCTCCCCCCACCCAAACCATTTTATTAGGAGCTAAAGCAGCTATCATACCATTCCATAGTTCAATCATATCAAGCAATATTGTACAATTGTTACCACAATTAGTCTCAAAACCTTTTCTTCCTTATTGAAAATTTTGATATCAATCTCCCCCAGTCCTACAAGGTTAGAGCATGTGGATAAGGGGTTCCATAAAACTTTCCATGTTCAGCATCAAGGATATAGTGAAAGTCCATGATCGATTCTTCTAGTAGATGAGCAGTCTGCTGTAGTAGTAGAATTATTTTTACATAAAAATGTGCAGTTGGGGGAGGGGAAGGTGGGGAAAAGGAAGTGAGTGTTACCAAACCCAGAGACAAGGGAGCAAGTGATCAAAATTGATGGTGGCAACATCAGCGAAGGCAGGAATTATTGTAATTATCAGGAAGACAGCACCATTCTGAGGAATCTGTGAGGTCTTGATGTTTTGGGAAACTTTGGCAATCGGACATGAGGTCTTTGGATTGTCTACCCATCCGCCATATCATGCCATGGGCTGTCCTCTCTTTCCTGGACTTGAGTCAAATTTGTTGCCAGACAAGTGTAAGTGAGGATTGTCCATTTTTAGACATGTTGAGTTTTCTATCACAGTGAAATCAGACAGTAGACTGCTGATGACATGCTTTGTGGGTTCTCCATTCATGGGTGATGCCCATAAAAATCCTAAAGAAAGTATCTATGGTAACATGTGCAGCTCCTAAGTGTTCAAAGGAGAGTATGAGAGTGACGTCCATTGCCAGAGTGCATCTGACTGATCTTCAATGAATTAACTCCCTCAGTTGCCTCCGTAAGTGAGGTTTGCTGACAGTGAGGGCCTTCTGTGACCTTTTGTCTGACCTGGGCCCACATTAGATGAGACCTGTGTCTGAGAGTAGCAGTGTCATTGTGCAGACTTTGAGGCTCAGTGTTGGGAGTGTAATAGTAGCAGCAGAGAGATAGATTGAGTTTGGCCACTGACACTGGTTGACAAGGGCTAAAGGAGAGATGAAATTAGACACGTTGGCTTAAAGTTTAAAGAGTTGTAAGGAACCTGATCCTATGGCATGACTTAGCCTGAGAGGGCTAGAGTTGTTGAGAATTTATGAAGGGTTGTGTGGTCTGAGTCATAGGGAGTCATGTGGGGAACTCACTAGTTTGCTGCAGCAATAAGCAGTTTTCTTAGCTCAGAATGGCTAGGACTAGGTTGACCAGAACCCAGTTGGATGAAGATAAAATATTTGAGCCTGTGTGTTGATGTATTTTGCTTGTTGATTTGATGAATGATCTGCCCTGATTTGACTTTATTTGTGATGCAGATTCACAAGGTTTCAACTGTAATAAAGATTCTACACATCAAAGACCTTGGTTGTTTCCTCAGAACACTGGTTGATAGAAATGGGAAGTTCAGAAAGTGCATACCCAAATTGGGAAGATATAGAATCATAAAGAGGCTAGCTTATCAATTGCCATAAATGTGAGAAGAAATTGATAGGATCACAGGACTTAGGTGCATGTGTTCACATAACTTTGTTAATTATATAATATTTTAATTTTGTTCACTTGTAGAATATGTTTTAAATGGGGCTAGTGTCTTTTCAGGTGTATATGTGTTAGGTACAAAGGTGATTTTATGATTGTCTTTGGTGCTTATGTATGGTTAAAGAGGTGTATAAGTGTATTATATTGGCAAAGAGTGGTCTGTGATGGTTAAGCTTATGTCATCTAGATACTCTTGTCTAGGAGTGGTGTCAAAGCTGTCAATCAAGTCCCAGCTTGATGACACCTCCTTGATGCCATAAGTCTTTTGTATAAGAACAAGAGGAATCCTTCTCTGTCCCTCCACCTTCCTGATGCTGTATGCTGTCGGCCTTCTGGGATAGCTTCAGATGGGACACAACCCTGAGAATTATAGGCTCTTTGCCATGTTGCCACCAACTTTGTATCCGTGGGACTCTGCACCTGCTGGCCTGTCGTCTTCCTGCTTCCCGATTCAGCAGGTTGTAGTTACATAGGCTAACGAGGGACTTATGGACTAATTTTTAAAATTTATTAGGCTTCCTTTGTGGCCTAACATGATCTATTCTAGAGAAAGGATAAATAAGTGTGCTATTTTATTGTTGGAGTGAATGCTCTCTATATGGCTAGGACAGGGGTTCTCAACCCTTCTAATGCCATGATGCTGGAATACAGTTCATGTTGTAGTGACCCTCTAACCATAAAATTATTTTTGTTGTTACTTTTAACGATCATTTTGCTATTGTTATGAATCTGTCCACCGCTGTGAAAGGGTTATTTGGCCCTCAAAGGGGTCATGACCCACTGGTTGAGAGCCACTGGTCTAGGAGGGTATGCTGTGGAATTGTATTTTTTAGATTTTGTGTTTCTTTTTGGAGTTTCTTTCCTGGTGTTTTCTCTTGCCTTGAGAGTGATTTATTGAAGTCTCCTACTATTATTGTTGAGCTGATTATTTCTTTTATCAGCTCTGTGAGATTTAATTAGTACATTATGAAGGTTTTCTTTGGATGTGTATATGTTCATTACAGTTACATGCTCCTCAAGTATTGTTCCTTTCATAATTATGTAGTGTACATTTTTGTCTTTCATGGTATTCATCTTGAAGTCTATTTTATTACGGATTAATATTGCTACTCCAACCTTCTGTGGTTGCCATTGGTTTGATAGATTATTTGCCATCTCTCAGTTTTTTTTGTTTAAGGTGTGTTTTTTGTAGGCAACATACAGATAGGTCTTGTTTTCTAATCTAGTCTACTACTCTCTGTCTTTTGAGTGGTGCAATTAATTCATTGACATCAAAGGACATTGTTTATTTCAAGGGTGTCAAACTCAATTAAAATGAGCAACTTTGATTTTGTGATTTTTCTTGTTTTCAGTAGTTAAAGGGTTAGCAACGGAATTGTGTGCATGATGTTGCTTCCATCTCTCCTAAGCAAAATTTTCCTCATAGTGATTTTTACTATTTCCATTTTATTTCAGCACATCATGGGCCACAAAAAATTACCTTGGGGGCCATATGTGGTTCATAGACCACTAGTCTGACAGCCCTGATTTATATAGATTATGCTTGTTTCTGTCATTTTGTTGTTTGCTTGTTTTTTCTCTTTTTTGGTGGCTTTATTTTTGTTCCTCGACTTTTGTGCTGTTTTGAGTGCTGCTTTCTCATATTGGTTTCTGAGTGGTTTCAGCCTTGTCTGCTATTGTTGATTGCCTATCAATAACGATTGGCTAATTTTTTTTGTGAAGCAGGTTCTGTTTATCCTTGTTTGGAAATACCTTTATTTCTTCCTCACGTTTGAGAGATAATTTTGCTGAATAAAGGATTCTGTTTGGCAGGTTCTTTTCTTTCAGAATTTGTATATGTAGCTCTATTGTCTGTCTTGTTTTTGCTGAGAAGAGATTATTCTTCACAGTTGTCCTTTGTAGGTGACTGTTCTTTTTACTGTAGCTCCCTCGGGTTGCTTCCTTTTTCTTTGAAATCAGACAGTTTGACAAGGATATGCTGGGACATTTTTTTAGGGATATATCTATTTGAGTTTCTCCCAACTTCTTTAATTGTTATTTCCTCCTCCTTTGTGATATTGAGGGACTTTCTTCCATGAATTCTCATACTTTTCCCCCATAGATGCTTTTGTTTCTTCTTCCATGACCCTCACGAGACATAGGTTGTTTCTCTCGATGTTGTTGTTGCATGCCATAAAGTTTGTCCTGACTTATAAGGTCCAATGCACAACAGAAGGAAACACTGTGCCATACTGCACTATGCTCATAATTACTTTAATGCTTGAGCACACTGTTACAGCCACTCTGTTATTTCATTTTGTTGAAGAATTTCCTCTTTTTCTCTGCCCCTTTACTTTACCAAGCATAATATTCTTCTCCAGGGACTGCTATCACCTGAAAATATGCCCAAAGGTTGTGCAATGAAGTTTCACTATCCTTGCCTCTAAAGGTGACTCTGGTCATACTTCTCCCAAGACTGACATGTTTATTCTTTTGACAGTTCATGATACTGTCGTGCACCATTCAAACACATTGCTTCTTCTTCAGTCTTCTTTAGTCAATGTCCAACTGTCAAATGCATATGAAACAATTGAAAATACCATGACTTGGGTCAATCACATCTCAGTCCTCAAAGTGACATCCTGGCTTGCTTTTAAATACTCTAGAAAGGCCTTGAGTAGCAGGTTAACCCAATGCAGCACATCTCTAATCTGTAAAGAAGATCAGATTCCTCACCACTGGTCCAATAAGTAGCATCACGGCAGAGAATAAATTGAAGCTGTCAAGGATTTTGTCTTACCTGGATCTACAATCAATGTTCATGGAAGCTGAAGTGAAGAGATGAAAAGACATTTCCCTTGATAGCGTCCACATCATTCTTAGGCTTGCTTCTGATTCCACTGCTTTTGGGGAATGTTTTTCTATTGTTGTTTAAATGATCGTCTTTAAGTTCACTGATTTGATTTTCCTCTTTTTCCATCTTATTTCTCTGATCTTTTACTATGTAACCTAATTCTGTTATTCCATTTTTTAAATCTTGTGTGATTTCTTTTGGTTAGAGGATTTTGTTGTTCAGTTTGTTCTGTTCTCATGATTGCTCCCCACATCTTTTGAAAGATCCTAAACATCATTCCTGTGAGTTCTCTTTCTGGCAGTTTCACGGCCCTCTTTTCCAGAGTGCACCATTAGTTTTGGGTGATTTGGGGTTGATTGTGTTTTTCCCTGGTTTTATTTGTGCTCTTTACTGTGGTGACTGGTGTTTTCTTGGTATTGTGGTTCAGCTGTTCGTGGTGAGCTGGTGGGTCACGTAGAGGTTGTTAATTCTGTGTACTAATATGGAAAACGTTCAGTAGGATATACAAAATATACAGTGCTGAAATGGGAGAAAGGGGAGAGACATGAATATGTGTGGAAAGAAGAGCAGAAGGAGAAAGAGAAAAACAAGTAGTGAGTATTAGCAAACAGCTGTATCGATAGGCCAAAAGAATTATAAAAATAATGGGAAATATATTGTGAGTGGCCTGGCATAGAAAAATCTCAAGCAAACACTCTGGCTTTAAGTCAATTTATACTCACAAGTAATTCTACATCATAATTCTGAGACAGCTTATCTTTATGGCAGCAGACAACCCTTTCTTTCTCTCATAGTGCTCTTGGTGACTATGGACATTACAGTTAGCAGCTCGACACCTATCTCCCAGCACCACGAGAGCTCCTTGGCATACCAGAGCATTCCATAAATAGCTGCTCTATCACTATAAATTCTGAATAAATGTCAGATACATTTGATGCATGTTGTAGAATAAAAGCATCAAAAGGCAATGATACCATTTCCAATTATGTGCCATACAACAAACATTCACTTTTGTTAATATATGCATCAATTTTCCTTCTCCCAGTTCTCAAAAGCCTATGACTCTGTGTTCACTCTGTATTTTGGCATGAAACCCACAGTCGTGTTGTATGGCTATGAAGCAGTGAAAGAAGCTTTGTCTGATCTGGGAGAGGAGTTTTCTGGAAGAAGTGGTTACCCATTGATTGACAAAGCTAATAAAGGACTTGGTAAGTGTGTGTGTGTTTGTATGTACATGTGCATGTGCACCTTGGGTCCTGTTAAGGACAGAGAGGAAAACTGAACTTAGATTGAAAAGCTTCTCTGTAGAATCTGACTCAACTATTGGCAAGACAAGGTCAGCATCCTCTTCCTATCTCCCTCATAGTTTCTGTCATTCCTCTTGACAGGAGTCATTTTCAGCAATGGAAAGATATGGAGGGAGGCCTGTCGCTTCTCCCTCATGACCTTGAGGAATTTTGGCATGGGAAAGAGGAGCATGGAGGAGCAAGTTCAGGAGGAAGCTCAGGGCCTATTGGAGGAGTTGAGAAAAACCAATGGTGGGTGATTCTTCACTTTGTTTTTCTCCCTTAACATAGGTTTCTCCTCTAATGGGATAAGGGAACTATGCAAGCAGTGCCCAAGACTTTGCTCAGACACAGAGTAGGAGGAACCACTGTGGTACATGGGCTCCATGTAGGACCTCTAGCAGCGCGGTCATCAGTTGAGACTGCCAGCTGCTCGGTGGGAGAAAGAGGAGGCTCTGCTCTCCCCCACGGACACTTCTAGCCTCTCCCAAAGAGTTGCTGTCAGCTGGACTCAACTGATTTAGAGACTGACGTGATTGAAGCAGAGAACCATAAAGTACTTCTGCTTTTATATTTTCATACGCATTCACAATGTGTACACAGTATGATGTAAAAGCAGCAAAATTACATACCTCACTGCAGAGAACATAGTGACACTTAAGGATGATATAGAAACGCCCCAGTGGGTTTCCCAGGTTGGAAGCCTTTCTGGAACTAGAAACCTTCCTTGACTCCTGCTCTTCCCAGGCTTTGGTTTGATTTCATGAGAAGATCCTGGATGCAGACTCTTTTGTGTTTCCTTCAGTCACTATTAAAAATCAATGTTTTTGCCTCTTGAAAAATTTGAGGGATCTGTTTTAGGACATTTCACCAGAGCGTTATTGCCAAGGGGACACTGTGGGAAGGACCTGATCACATCCTAATGGAATAGGAAGCAAACGTTCTTTGTTTTCCCTTCCTGCGGACTATAGGTGTACGGTAAATCTCCCTGCAAGTTTCTGCTAAGGCGCATGCCCACACTTCTCTTTTATATGATGCCCCTCTAGGTTTTGACTGACTAACCATCTTATTGATTCCTAATTAAGCTCTCTGCTTTATGCATAATGTGTAGTGTCCAAGCCCATCTGTCTCTCTGTGAGAAAAGCTATACTAGTCGACAACCATGAAGGTTTGAAGTTTCCAAATGCCTTTCCACTCTTACCTTATAAAATTGCGATGAGTCAGACTTCATTGCAGGGAAGGGATCTCTTTCGTTGCGGTTCTCAGCAATTCTGTTTTCTGTCAAACAGACTATTTTAGAACTACTCGTATGGATTATGTAACATTATTTACTAACTGTATAGATTTATATAGTATAAGAAAATGTCTGAAATGGCACAACTTTGTAAAATCCAAATAAAACAGTTTATAAATTTATGTATTTAACTGGAATGAAACTAGGAGTAATTCTTTGCTCTGTCTTCTCTAATTCATTGGTTCTCTTTTTTGGGGTTGGGGCTCATACTGCTCCAACATAATTACACTTTGGTCTAGGACATTTATACTAAGTCTTTATTTGCACTTCCAGGTTGACTGACACAGAAGGTGCTTGTCACAATGACAGTGGTTTTCTTCTGGGATTCCTAGTTACCTTGGATTTTAATTCATCTTTTCCAATTAAAGGGAAAATGTAATAAAGATTTAGCTTTGGAATACACATGCACACATGCAAAGATACCCCAGAGAATTTGCAAACGTTCTGCAAACTAAGCTTAGCAAATGTCTTTCCTGAGAGCTGAACTGACAGCTGTGTGTTGGGTTTCGGATGGTCTAAGAGAAGTTAGTTCACAGACGTCCGCGTATTCAGTTCCCTGTCACTTCTTCACAGCATGTTTGATTTGTGGATACATCTTACAGTTTCATTTCTTAAATCCTAAACATACACACAGCCACTCTCCTAAGAAACCACTACCGCTCAGCAACCCTATAGGACAGAGTAGAACTATTGCACTGTGGGGATTTTTCATTGATTGGGATTAATACACATAATAAATCATTCTGCAGTTCAATCACCTTCAGCAGAACTGTAATTTGCTAGTATGCCCATATTTCAAATATTCTCTTTCCATATGAACCCCTAGGTGCTGTCAATCCTTTATCCTGTCTGCAACCTCTTTGACCCACTCTTGCCAAAACCTTTATTCCACATGCTGACTTAATGGGGCCATGTGTTCTGTTTCTCATACACCTACATATGAAAAAACATATACCACAACTTCAGGAGGATAACCCTAATGACATACCACTTCTGACATAAGTCTAATATATACAATCAAAACCCAATAAAAACAATACAATGCCAAAGTTTGGAAATCAGATCAGGTCCAGCATGCATCATTCATCTGCTGACAAGTTTTAAATGTGCAAGTCAGGCTCATGTCTTTGACCTTCTTTGTGCAACTCTCGAATGCACTCCGTTTAATAACTACTTTCCTTCTATGCCTCAATTACGCAGAGGGAATTCACCAGAGGCTTATTTCCTATATTGTTCCACCCATGGCTCTTGGGACCCCACAGTCATCCAGCACCTTCTTCAGAGCAGAGTCTCAGACTGAGGCTCTGAGACTATTTCTCCATGGGAGTCGGGAATGTCCTCTGAGGGCTGGTGGTTTCAAACTGCCGACCTTGGCGATTAACCACCCGGCACCATCAGGGATCCTGAACACCCCCCAACAAAGCATGATAAAACATTTCCTTTCCTTTTATTTATTTATCTGAAAATCTATGGAATTGACCTAAATTACAGTTCAATTAAAAATTTTTTTACCTAATTTAAAATCACATAGGTTTCCAGTAGATGGCTCTAGTGGAACATTCTCCCTCTAGGCAGGCACAGATAATTTCACTGGGAGGGTTGATTGGAGAAGGTGATTGTGACTTCCTACAATGAGAATGTCTTTCTTCCACTAACTGAAACCACATCCAAGGCCTGAGCCGTGGTGGTGTAGTGGTTGTGTGCAGGACTGCGGCCCACTGGGTTGGCGGTTCAAATCCAGCAGCAGCTCTCCAAGAGCAGTTCTCCAAGAGCAAAGGTCTCCTACTCCCACTGAGGGCAGTTATGCGCCACCCCCCCCCAAAAAAAAAACAAGCAAAATCCAAACTTATTACCATTGACCCTATGCATCAGTTCTAACTCCTAGTGTTCCTATAGAACCAAAGAGAACTGAGGTCTCCAGGAACATGAGGCTTCCTGAAGCAGACAGCCTGTTCGGTCTCTTGTGCAGGCTCTGGGGGGTCTGAACCACCAGGCTCTTGGTTCAGCCCAATGTTTAACCCACTGTCTCATCTGCAGCCTTCCATAATTGAAAGGAAGGAGTAAAAGGACTCCATTTATTCACTTAAACTTGGAGTCTGCTCAAGGTATGACTTAACTTTAAAATGAAAATTTCTCACTTTATTTTTATTTTAGGCAAAATGTATTCTCAATATTAGTTTGTTTTACATATAACAGATGTAAAGTTTCATATAACATGGAAGTTTTTTAAATTTGTTTTTGCCTTCTTACAGTTAATCCTTTAAGGGATTTATTCTATAAACAGTCTTTACTCTCTACCTCCAATACTTTAATCTGTAACGATTCACCTTGGAGAAAAGTTTTGAAGTTTCTGATCTTTATCTCATTTTCTTTATCAATGTTTAACTTTCTATACAGGCTTGCAGGCAGATGTGATTCTGCACTTGCCAAGTGAACTGGTCATTATTTCTAAAAGTGATCTCTTGCTTTTACAGCTATTTATTCTCAAAATTGCAGCAACTGCTAATCAAATTATTGTCAATAAGGGAAAAGAATATGGATGGAATATTGAGAAACCTCTCATTGAGTGAGGAAGCATAGACTTTTTAATTCAGATGGTGGTCACATTTAAAATTTTATTTTCTTTCAGAGGCTGCTTGATAGAAGCAAACAGAAAAATGTGGCATCTTAATTTTAGGCATTTTTGAATATCTTGCTGACAAAGGAATTCCTGGGTAGATATTCCTTAACAGTTCATACTGTTTTATTTGTCATTTCAAGGACAAGGCATTTTATAAGTATACTTTAAAAGTGTATTTTAATATTTACTTTTTTTAGCTTCACCTTATGATCCTACTTTCATCCTTAAATGTGCCTCCTGCAATGTGATCTTCTCCATACTTTTCAAGAGTCGTTTTGATTATGTGGATTCGATTTTTCTTAACTTGATGAGAAATTTAGAAGAAAACGTCAAGATTATTAACACCCCATGGATTCAGGTGAAGTCAATTATTTCTTCCCAAGAAATTGTGCAACTTTGTGTCTCTGAAAAGTGAGAAAAATTGTATGTGGACTAATCTGTGAAGTGAATACAAAAGGGTTGCCCAGAATATAGCATCATAGAGTAGACATCTTGGAAATATAGGTAGGCTATTTATTTTCCTGGTAAGAAAATGAATACTCAAAATATGGAGTTCTCTTCCAATTTGTTGGCTCTTATAAATCCAATTTCCAAAGAAGTACTTTAGAAACCCACTCCATACCCTCAACACTAGAAAATTTCAAGAATCTTGCTGAAGTGTTTCTACCATGTGAGGATTGCCTTTCATTCAATATATAATGACTTGTGGACCAGATAACTTGAAAGAAATAGGGCAATTTAGGTGATAAATGAGACAGAAGTCTTGGACCATACTTGTTATTACACATATTGACTAAGGTAAGACTTACTGATGGTTCAAATGGGAATCTCAGTTGAAAAATGAATGGGGTATACAAGGTATGTATCATGAACAACACAGTTTCCCCAGTGCTGAGCTGCATGTCCTGCACACTCCCAAAGTGTATTATCTGTGTAAAGTCACTCAGCTACACTGGTGCATAGTTTTTTAATCCAAAAAATGTTGTATTGGGTTTCATGACATCTTTAGGCCCCTCCCAGGTCCAAAATCCTGATTCCATTTCTGAGGCTGTTCGCCATTTGGGGATACAGCCACAGCTAGCTTTGTGCTTCTGGAAAGGCACCCAACACTCTTCATATCCTCAGTCATCTATTACAAAATGTGTGTCATAGTAATTTATGCCACCCTATATTTCAAGGTTGTAGGGGGAGGTGATAAAGTATGAGGGAATTGATTCTTTAAAATAGAGAACAGGGAATTTTTGATTATGCAGTCATTTTTCTATCTCAAGTACTTCTATAAGTTTAGAGCTTTATCTTATAGAAAGAATAAAAATTTCCCCCTCCGCATAGAGATCATTTTCAATTAATCAAATGGAGACTCATTTCTAACAATGGGTTTGCACATGGTATATGTATTTTCATTAAACTCATATTTAGCACACAATTCTCTTCTCTTTAGATCTGCAACATTTTCCCCATACTCCTTGATTATTTTCCAGGAAGTCATCACAAGTTTTTTAAATCTTTTAATAATGTAATGTAATGTATTTTATTTTGGAGAAAATTAAAGAACACCAGCATTCCCTGGATTTTGACAACCCTCAAGACTTTATTGATTGTTTCCTCATCAAAATGGAGCAGGTAAAATGTTAGCCGAGTGTCACTTATTGTCTTGCTAATGCATTTTTTGATTTGTTGTAAAACTCTGCATTCTACAGGCATGTTTGATTGCTCAGAAAAAGAATGCTCAACAAGAACTGTGAGTACTTAGGCATGCTTGTAAGCATCATACAAGAATTTAAAACTGAGTTGTTAGAGTAAATAATTATTGTAGTCGTACTTAGATGGATTGCTGTTCAATCACTAACAGTTTACCTAAGGAGAAATGGAGTGCTCCTGAGGTGTAATGGGACCAATTTCAAACAAGCTAATCCACTGCTTCTATTTTGAGGCATAGCTACCACACAGGACATAGATGTTTCTTTGGGTTTCCAAGGCTGTAAATCTTCAATGGAGCAAAATCATAATCTTTCTCACATAAAGCAACTGGGGAGTTTAAAATACTAACATTGTAGTTGAAAGCCTATGATGTAATCTAGTTTATCAAGTTAGAAATCACCAAATATCCTACCTTCAAATGAGAATGGAAATGAACAATGTATCCAGTGAGATGGGATATTTGTGATATGGGACAGAGAGTCTATTTCAGATACATTGATTGGTCTACCTGAAGGATGAGTGTTCAATCTCCGTTTGAAAATCCTGTCTTAACTCCTCAAGTGCAGAGGGGTCTTATATAAACAAGATTGACACTATTCACCTAGGACGTGGCTTCAGTTGAAGTGCAGAGTCCAAGACATCGCAGACCGGGGATCCAGAGTGGCTTAGAGGCAGAAAGAAATAGCTCTTCAAGTCTGCATTAAAACAATGGCCTCTAATTTCTTATTTATAAGTATGGTCCAAGATCACTAAAAAAGGATATGTGCATGAGCAAATGAGGTAAGGAAAGCTGATGGTGCCTGGCTATCAAAAGATACAGCATCTGGGATCTTAAAGGTTTGAAAGTGAACAAGCGGCCATCCTGCTCAGAAGGAACAAAGCCCACATGAAAGAAACACACCAGCCTGTGCAACCACAAGATGTCAAAGGGATCAATTATCAGGTTTCAAGAACTAATAATTATAATATTGTATGCTCACTTTCCTGATATGATCGCTGCTGACAAATATGTGCATGAGCAAATGTGGTGAAGAAAGATGATGGTGCCTGGCTATCAAAAGACATAGCATCTGGGGTGTTAAAGGATTGAAAATAAACAAACAGCCATCCTGCTCAGAAGCAGTGAAGCCCACATGGAGGAAGCACACCAGCCTGTGCAACCACAAGGTGTCGAAGGGATCCAATGTCAGGCATCAAAGGACTAGGATTTGTGTCATTATAGATAAAGGGGGGGGTGCAGATTGGGGACCCAAAGCCCATTAATGTGTGAAACGACATACTTTCATACAGGGGTGACAGCAAGGAGAAGAGCCAGTCAGGGTACAGTGTAGGAACAATGAAATATGCAACCTTTCTATAGTTCTTAAATGCTTCTTCCAACCACTACCATGATCCCAACTCTACCTTACAAATCCAGTTAGATGAGGGGATGTACACTGGAGTCGGGAACATGGGGAATTCAGGACAGATGATCCCTCAGGGCTAGTGGTGAGAGTGGTGAGACTGGCAGGGTGGAGGGATGGTGGAGTAGAAAGGCAGAACAGATATCGGGGATCTACATATAGCCTCTCTCTGGGATATGGACAACAGGGAATAACTGGAAAGTGGGAACCATTTCAGGGCTCTACATCGAACCTCCTTTCCGGGGTAGAGACAACAGGGAAGTGAGTGAAGGGACACATTGGACAGTGTACAATATGAAGAAGTAATAACAATTTGTAAATTATTTAGGGTTCCTGGGCAGGGAGAGTGGGGAGGAAGGGGAAATATGAGGAGCTGGTACCGGGAATTAAGGGGAGGGAGGGTGCTTTGAGAGTGACGATGGCAACAAGTGTGCCAATGTGGCCTGCATACAATTGATGTATGTATGGATTGTGATGAAAATTGTATGAGACTCCAATATAATTATTTATATTTTAAAAAAGGAAGGAGAAAGAGGAGCTTATACCAAGGGCTCAAGCAGAAAATATTTGGAAATGAGATGACAACATACTGTGTATCAGTATGCTTGATACAAATGTCGTATTGGATGGTATAAGAGCTGTAGGAGGCTCGATAAAATTATTGACAAAAAAGGCCTCCAATAAATTACATTGCAAAAGATAGAAAAGAATTAGAACCAAGAGACTGAGCCTGAAGAATCTGTGGTTGTAGAAGTCCTAGAGCGACATTGTGAATGGGAAGGTGGAATTGTTCCTAAGAGAGAAGGGATTCATAGAAGCTGATAATGCTTGGGAGCCTGAAAAAAATTTATTCTGTTCGGAATTTGTTGATGGATTTCTCAATTTTAAAAAATCTCAGTAAGAAAAAGTTGGAGCAAAAAGAACTTATTGTGAATCTGAAGCCAGC
>PVJH01039185.1:0-16330 GCA_004026705.1 Nesogale talazaci
ATGTGTTTCCTATCCCAGAAACTTCAGAATCATTAAGAATATATATTGTATGGTTTGTTGGCAGTTTCTGATATGAACTCAGTACTATTTCATGGATTGTTTAATAATGCTATCACTGTTAGACTTACTGTTGCTACTTATTTCTAGCATTATTTATGGAGTGTTGCTCTTAAACTATGGTCTTTTACTTTATCTCATTTAGTAATGACATATATGTAATATCGGTACCCTCAACATCCCAATTTTATGAATGAAGAAATAGAGAATTAGAAAAAATAATACTGAAATGAGTTTAAATATTTTTTCATTTATTTTTTTCTAGTTGTTGTGTATGAGTATTTGTCTATATTTTGGTGGTAAAACCAAGGACCCAGCAAATGTTTCTAGAATAAGAGCAATTTTAACTAATGAGGATTTTAATTTTTTGTTTGATTAAGATGGAAGATTGCAATGTACCTTTTTTATTATTTTGTTTTCAAAACAAGTATTTAAGAAGAAGAATATACCTTATTCTTCTTTTATTTGCCTTTCTACCATAAGATCATATTACAGAGCTTGTCCAAAATGAATTCTCACTGCATATTATTGATAGACAGTCTACCTGCCACACATTGTCTTTGATAAGTGAGTCATAATGAAAATACTTTGGGTTATGATGTCTGCCCTTTGAAAGAAAGAGAATTTAACATAACCACTGCCTATCCCACACTGCTAGAGATATGAATCTCTTGGCACCTATTATCATAATCTACTTATGGAAGAGACATAAACGTGGAGCAAAAGGCTTGCAAAAATGATTTGCTGAGCATTATTGTTGAGCTCGAATTTAAATCACTTGGTTTTCTCAATTATTATTCTAATGCTTCATCTGAATCCTCTGACACTAAGCATACTTTATAGGGCTAATATATTCCCATAACTTGCACAATCTTAAATGTAAAATTTATACATCCTCAGTGAGATGGATGAGAATAATTAGTTTAAATCTTGTTATGGTCCTTCAAGCAATACTGTTTCAAATATGTATAATAGAAAGAATTAAAATGCCATGAGATATATTTCTGAAGATAACAACCTTACATTTCCAGGTATTGTTAAGTAAAGTACTTTTTAAACAAAATCCAAGGATCGACAGCATATATTTACAGATGAAGACAATGTGATTTTCCTGGAACCATCACTACTAGTGAGCTAAGAGTTCAGGTTGTTTCATAGAGATAGAGGCAATCATTTCTTAGGAGTCACAGGATGTAAAAAGCATGCTGTTGGTCACTGTATAAACTTGAAAGAAAATATGGCATCAATACCAATTGCAGTTCAAAGAAATATAATGCAAAATGCATTTTAAAATATAACTTTTAGTAGAATTGTCCTTCATCATATACATGATTATTACAACAAGTGTAAATTAAAAGGTCTTTCTACACAATCATAGAAAACTTTAATAAATAGAATTATAAAAATGTGAAGCTAATGTTCAATATATCCTTTGCAAGTATCTATTATATACTTCTGAAGGTAGGGTTTCCAGGTTCCTAACCATTTCCCAAAGAACTCTGCATGCTTTCATTTATACCAGTTCAAAAGGACAGCATCGCTTTCCTCATAGGATTCAAATTATGTTCGCTTTCAAAGTTCTTGGAGTTTTGTGAACAAAAAGAAATCTGAAGGGGCAGAACCAAGGATGTAAGGTTTATAGAGTAACTTTCCCCAGTGTGAAATCTCCTTAGGAAACCCCTCAATACCTTTAAGAAAAAGTAGATGAATTTTTTAGTATAGGTGCTGCCCAAGTGAGCACATAGGTGAATTTTTATGATGAGAAAAAAAATTCTTTCACACAATATTCCTGGCCTTTTTTTTTTAACCATTGCAGTTTTCAGGTTTCTTAAGACTTTTTTTTTTTTAAGATAAACCCTCAATTGCCATGTGTCCTTTGAGAAAAATCTATCAAGGTTATCATTTTATATCACCGAAAAACAATTTCCAGAGCATTTTAAGCTGACGTGTCCGCCATCAACAAATCCCCTCAGAAACTACTAATTGATTGCACATTTTGGTGAAGCTTCCTAGTGAGATTACGAGAAGTTAGTTACTGAGAGGACTTTTCTGAAGCCATCAACTGATCTCAGAGGCATGTTTAATTATGTTTAGTTTGAAATAAACCCATTGATATATGGGGCTGAGCCCCAGTGGCGTAGTGGTTGTGCGCGGGACTGCTGCCCACTGGGACGGAGGTTCAATTCCAGCAGTGGGGCTGGGCCTCCTACTCCCACCACCGGAGAGCAGTGATGTCTTAAAAAAAAAACCCCCGTTGATATATGAACTAGAATCCTTGTGGTGATACTTTTTGACTCACCATCATATATTAAAGAAAGGTTTTCTTTCAAATGATGCTATCACTAGATAAATATTATTAAATATGCCTGGGGGAGAAAAGGAACTGTCTCTGTAATATAGTATGATAATAGGAGGTTTTACAACATTTATTTGTCTTTGTAATTGGTAAGACAATTAGGGCCAAACTTTATTGGGCACTTAATTTTCTGTTATTCTCTGAATATTTAGAATGTCTCTGAGCTATACCATTAGAAATAGGTCATTTATTATGCCTGCTGCCTCATTTAATTTCAACTTAAAATACGTATTAATTGAGTACATATTTATTGTATCTTTACAAGTGAAACCCTGATCTAGACTTTGAGGAGAGTAAATCTCACTGCCCTGGAGCTCATTTTGCCATGCTGTGACCACAGAGACCGGAATCGTACTGATCCTCAGGGTTTCCAAGACTGTGAAGATTTACAGGAACTGACAGCTTCAGCTTGCTCATGTGCAGTCTCATAACCAGGACTTCCAGGTTAGCAGTCCATTTTGCAACTCAATGGGTACAAAAAAAATAGACAAATATTCCTAGTCTTCTAGAATTTACATAAGACAATAATGTACTTGGTCTATAAGATAGATAAGAGTGCAGAGGTAGAAGGCATAGAAAAGACTGAAAAATAGTAAGACTTTGGAAATTTATGGAGGATTTTCCAGGGAGGATGTCATTGAAAATATGACCTATAGGAAACCATAAACCAACAAGCAATTAGAGGTTACATTTTTTGAACACATGAATTGGTGTAGCAAAGGTCTTGAAGTAGGAGCATACCTGGTTTGTTTAAGGGACAGCAAAGAGAAGGAAGAGAAGATAATACCTGCGATATGAGGAAGGTACATATAAAGTTAGTTAACACATATCATTTAGTAATAGAAGAGATGTCAATATTTATAAGGTAGGAAGAAAAATCTAGCTAGGTAGTTCCAAAACATTAGCTAATGAATAACTGATGGGTTACAAACAGAACACTGTCTGGCTGTTGCTTTAGGCATGCCACCAGGAAGGGTTAACACTTGTTGAAGTGCAGGGTCATCAGGATGGATCAATCCTTGATGAAGTACAAGGTCAGTGGGAGCTGAATGCAGATGCTTGGTGAGACTGACTGGTATGTGGCTGCAAACATAAACTTAAACATGTTGTGAGTAATGAGGAGGATGGGGGAGGATGGTTGCCAGGCAACATGATGGTTTGTAAGGTTGCAATGAGTTGGAGTTAACCTTTTTTTAATCATTTATTGGGGGCTCATACAACTCTTATCACAATCCATACATACTTCCATTGTATGTCAAGCACTTTTATAGATTTGTTGTCATCATCCTTCTCAAATATTTGCTTTCTTCTTAAGCCCTTGTTATTTGCTCATTTTTCCCCTCCCTCCTGCTCCCCTTCCCTCATGAACCCTTTAAATTTTATAAATTATTATTATTTTGTAATATCTTACACTTCACCACTTCCCTCTTGCTCATACCTCAGAGAGGAGGTTATATGCAGATCCTTTAAATCATTTCCCTCCCTCTACCCCACCTTCCCTCCACTCTGCCAGTATTGTTAACTCTCGCACTTGGTCCTGAAAGAATCATCCGTCCTGGACTCCCCGTGTTTCCAGTTCCTATCCTCTGATCTATCTGGATTTGTAAAGTATAACTGGGATGATGATAATGGGGGGGGGGGGAGGAAGTAATAATAACTGGAGGAAAGTAGCATGTAGTGTGTGGCTACAGTGAAGACTGACTAGCTCATCTCCTCACCACAGACCCTTCTATAAGGGAATGTCGCCTCACCTACATATGGGCTTTGGGTCCCCAATCTGTACTCCTCCTCATTTATAATGGTATAGTTTTTAGTTCTTTTGATGTCTGATACCTGATCCCTTCGACGCCTCGTGGTCATACAGGCTGGTGTGCATCGTCCATGTAGGCTTTGTTGCTTCTAAGCTATATGGCTGATTAGGACCCCAGATACTTTCAAGCTGTTTATTTTCAAGCTGTTAGGACCCCAGATGCTTTATATTGTGAGACCTGGGCAGCATCAGCTTCTTTCGCCAATTTTACTTATGCACACATTTATCTTCAGTGATCTTTTCGGGAAGATGAGCTTCATGGAATACCAGTTTAACAGAACAAAGTGTTCTTTCATTGAGGAAGTACTTGAGTGGAGGCCCAATGTCCATCTGCTGATTTAATGCTAACCTTATAAGTATATGCACATAGATATATTTCCCCATCATCATATATAAGTATATTCATCTATCTTTTTTTGTTTGTTTTTTTTTTGGGGGGGGGCATCACTGCTCTCCAGTGGTGTGAGTAGGAGGCCCAGCCCCACTGCTGGAATTGAACCTCCGTCCCAGTGGGCCGCAGTCCCGTGCACAACCACTATGCCACCAGGGCTCAGCCCTATTCATCTATCTTTAAGCCTGTATTTGGACCTTTATAAATGCCCTTTGCCTCCTATTTCCTTTTACTATCCTCTTGTCCCCCTATTATGCTCAGCCTTAAGCTTCATTAATTTCTCTTGGCTACTTTACTCTTGATCAATACTTATCAGGCCTCTCACACCCACCTTGCCACTGATTTTGGCTCACTTGTTTTTCCCATGTCTCTGGGTTGATCAACAACACCTCCTTTCCTCCCCACCTCCCCCTCTCCCATGTCCTCGGGGAACCATCAGTCCTATTGTTTTCTACATAATGTACTGCATTTTTCAAGGAATTGAACTTGGCTAACATATGACAAGTGAAAATTCTACCACTGAACTATAAATAGTGAGCACCAGTATGTGTATATCAAACCAATTATTCAAATAATTGAGACAGAAAAATTTTCTCCAGTTTTAACTCACTTTACATAGAATTGCCATTTTAAAGACCTAGATAGAATGGATTAATAAAAAACACCATATTTCTACAAAGTGATTGTGTCAGGAAGGTGAGCATCAAAGAATGCCAATTTAATAGAACAAAGTGTGCACAAGCAGAAGTGGTGACAAAAGCTGATTGTGCCCGGCTATCAAAGATCAGGTGTCAGGCATAAAAGAACTAGAAATTATATCATTGTACATGAGGGAGAGTGTAGGTTGGGGACCCAAAGTCCATCTGCAGGGGAAGTGACATTCCCTTACAGAAGGGTCATTGGGAGAAGATGAGCCAGTCAGAGTACAGTGTAGCAATGATGAAATATGCAACTTTCATCTAGTTCTTAAATGCTTCCTCCCTCCCAAATTTATGATCTGAATTCTACCTTACAAATCCGGTTGGGCCAAAGGATGTACACTGGTACAGATAGGCACTGGAAACTTGGAGAATCCTGCACAGTGGGAATCCTTTTAGGACCAGTGGGGAGAGGGGTGATACCCGGAAAGTGGAAGGAAGGTGGAGTAGAAAGGGGAAACCAATTTACAAGATCTATATATAGCCTTCTCCCTGGGGTACAGACACCAGGGAAGTGGATGAAGGGAGACATTGGACAATGTAAGATATGACAAAATAATAATAATTTATAAATTATCAAGGATCCATGAGGGAGAGGGAAGCAGGGAGGGACTGGAAAAAGGAGGAGCTGATACCAAAGCCTTAAGAAAGAAAATGCTTTGAGAATTATGATGGCAACATATGCACAAAAGTGCTTTGCATATAATGGGTGTATGTACAGATTGTGATAAGAGCTGTGTGAGCCCCCATTAAAATGATTTTTAAAAAATGCAGAAAGAGCATAGGGAAAAGACTACTGTATATAAAAATAATGGGGTGATGTCCAGGACATATGGCAGGTGCCAGACAAAATCCAGGGCTACCTATGGGAGTCAAGTAAAAAAGAAATGGCAGGGGGAAGATAACAATGTACAAAGGGGGAATAGAGGACTAACCCAACCAAGGGGAGGGTATTTTTTATAACTCCACTTGGAAAGAGGGGCCAGGACATGTTCCAGTGTTCCAGGACATGATTGCAGCATGATGGCATGGAGTGGGGAGACTGTGGAGGGGTCTGAAAGCCCAGCCCCAACCATGTGGACAGCCACCCCTCCCCCACAGAAGATTTCACTTTAGAGGATAGCACTAAAGCTCAAGGGAGAGATACATGTCTGACCAGAGCACACTGGAGCAAATGAAGGGGGAGGAAGAAATAATGGAATGTGTCATGGCCCACCAAGCCTTGAGGATGATCTCCCCACTCAGAACAGAGAACGTACAGAGAGGACTAGATGACCAGCTTCACTATGAGACATGAGCTTGCTGACTCAAGGGCCGATGGGGGACAACACTAGAGACAGTGTGGAGAATGCAGGCAGTCTGACTCTATCACACAGAGGAAAACACTAAGGGCATGCAGCAGAACAGTTGGGGGAGCAGCGCATGAAGGTCTTGAGAGAGTGCCAAGGATAGATTTTGGGGACAGGGTGTGGAACCCCATTGGACTCGAATGAGGTCACTTCCAGAGGTCAGCAAACACACCTTGATCTATTTACAGGTTTTACTTTATTATTTATTTATTTATATTTTCTGGACACTTTTTTCTCCTTATTGTAGTCATCCTTTCATTCTCCTTTGTCACTTTGTCTTGCTGTGTCTTGGTTTTTGGTACGTGTTACTATAACTGCAGGTCTTTCTAGATAAGATAGGCTGGATGATCAGTCTAGAGGAGAAAACCATGGGACCAATGGTTCTGGATTGATATGGGAGAGGGGGAGGGGAGGAGGGAAGGAGGTAGTGTTGACCACCCCAGGGACAAAGGAACAAGTGATTGAAAATCAGTGGCAAGGAGGATGTGAGAGACCTGGTAGGGACTGATCAAGAGTAGAGTAAATGAGAGAAATGACTGACATGTAAATGAAGGCTGAGCATGACAGAGGGACAAGAGGGAAATAAAAGGGAAATAGAGAAAAGAAATAGGAGGCAAAGGGCATTTATAGAAGTATAAATACAGGCATGCATATATTTATATATGATGAGGAGGAAATAGGTTTATGTACACACATTTATAGATTCAGTCTCAAGGCAGCAGATGGATATTAGGCCTCCGCTCAAATCCTCCATGAAAGAACACTTTGTTATATTAAATTGGCATTCTATGGTGCTCAGCTTCCCGACATGATTGCTGAAGGCGAAAGTGTGTGTATGCAATTGTGATGAAGAAAGATGATGGTGTCCAGCTATCAAAACATATAGTGAATGAGGTCTTAAAGACTTGAAGATAAAGAAGCGGCCATCTAGCACAGAAGCAATAAAGCCCACATGGAAGAAATACACCAGTATGTGTGACCACAAGGTATCAACAGGATTAGGAATTGTGCATCAAAAAATATAAAATCATATCATTGTGTGCCCAAATTCACGTTGAGAATGCTGAAGACAAATATATGCATAAGCAAATGTGTGAATAAAGCTGATGATACCCAGCTATCAAAAGATATAATGTCTGAGGTCTTAAAGGCTTGAAGGTAAATGAGCAGCCATCTAGCTCAGAAGCAAGAAAGCCCACATGGTAGAAGTACACCTGCCTACATGACCACAAAAGTGTTAAAAGGATCAGGTATCAGGCATCTAATAACAAAAAATTTATTGTAAATGAAAGTGAGTACAGGTTGGAGACCCAAAGTCCATCTGTAGGTAACAGACTTCCCCTTACATAGGGGTCACAGGGAGGAGATGAACCCATTAGGGTGCAGTGTAGCAATCATGAAGCATATACCTTCCCTCTACTTCTTCAATGCTTCCTCTTTCCCACTATCATGATTCCAATTCTACTTTACAACTCTGGCTAGACCAGAGGATGTATGTATAGATAAGAGTTGGAAACACAGGAATCCAAGACAGATGATCCCTTCAGGACCAGTGGTAAGAGTAATGATACTGGGAGAGTGGAGGGAAGGTGGGTTAGATAGAGAGAACCAATTATAAGGATCTACATATATCCTCTTCCCTGGGGTACAGACAACAGGGAAGTGGGCAAAAGGAGACAACAGACAGTGTAAGATATGACAAAGTAATAACAATTTATAAATTTTCAAGGGTTTTTGAGGTAGGGGATGGGAGAGGGAGGGGAAATAAGGGCTGATACCAAGGGCTTAAATAGAAAGAAAATATTATGAGAATGATAAAGGCAATGTATGTACAAATGTACTTGACACATAATAAATTGCTGTATGGATTATGCTAAGAGTTGTATGAGCCCCCAATAAAAGGATTAAAAACAACAACAACAACAAAACAGTTCGCGTAATCTTCAAAGGAGGTTCTTCGATTCCTGAGCATGGTATGTCTTTTAATAAAAAAAAAAACAAGCATATTTAATGAGGCATGGTCCTTCTTTAACATTATGGAAGAATTGTTGAATTTAATGTACAAGTTATACATGACTCAGGTTAGCTCCAACCAGGAGTCTTTTGATGGTACTCTAAATGTTTAATGGGATAATGTACAACAGCTCATGAAGAATTATTCTTCAAAAGAGTTCAGGCAACTTCATGGTGACTCCCAAGTAAAGAAAGGGAAAACCAGCAGATTTCTGCCAAAGCAACAGTAAAGCAATGTCTTACTAAGTGACTACCTTTGGGAATCTAAGTTTATAGCAAAGAACATGCAGTAGGTGATATTGCACAAAATAGAGAAATGCTATGGAAGATTTATTTTGACTCTTTGACCTCTCATTGGAATTTTATTAGAAAAGAAAATTAAAATGAAAGACTATAATGCAAATGACACTTTTTAATGGAAAGGTCCTGCTTTGTGATGGTATATTAAAAATAGCATAGCGGTACCATTTCCCATATTAGCAAAACATGTGTCCTTCAAGTGTGAGAGATTTTGAAGAAATTCACTCATTCATTCATCTATCCATTCCTTCATTCATGTTTCCTCTACAAGAAAGGACTCATGAAAGTCACCCTAATTCAAAACAAGGGATTGTTCTAGAAATAATTCAACTTCTACAAAGGAAATGAAAATCCATACATATCTGTTATCTCTACCGGATAAGAGTCACAGTGTAGTGTTGTATTACTCAGGGTTCAATCTAAGGAGGAGGATAACTAGAAGTGTGTGTGCACGCACACATACATGGATTCACATACACAAGTGGCTGAGTTGTGAGGGTGGCACAGGAAGACCGGACAGTGTTTTCTTCCATTGTACATAAGGCCAATGTGAAGTTGTACTGCCATGAAGGCAGTGAACAACATATATCTATATACATGCATATACTTAAATACATTTTTATGGGCTTGGGCCTTGCACATTGTGAAAGTTGGTTCAGAAGCCTAATGCTAAAACTGGAAGTCAAGGTAGGCAGTTCAGAGCCAAACTGAAATGTACTAGAACAACCTGGAAACCAGGAGGACTGAGAAGAAACTGAAACCAATCATGCTTGCCTCTGATCCCCAAGAAGCCATCACCCTTCTTCACACATCTGTCCCAGGAGCCAGCAGAACTATAAAATCAGCTGCCACATCCAAAGTGAACTGACTTTGGGAAAATATTAGTAAAATAAAAATAAATGATTGAGAAGTAATTTGATGATTACTCAGAAAATCTTCAACGAAATAGGAAAGAAGAAAAAATTACTATTGAATAAGGATTAAAGCACAAAGTAATGCACCATTGCTGGAGAGACTGCCCCAAACAGAAACCTATCCCTTTCTATAATGAAATAGATGCAATCTAATTCATCAATATTCTTAAGATAAGTGATAATTAGTCTTTGCATACACAAACACAACAGAATACTCAGTGCCATGACTCTGTAGGACAGGATAGAACTGCCTTTATGGGTTTCTGAGACTTTATGGAGATAGAAAGTCTAAGTTTTCACCCTTGGAGTGACTGGTGATGTCCAATTGATGACCTCATCATTTGCAGTCCAATGCAAAACCCACCACACAACCCAGTGTTCCTTAGACTGTTCATATTTATTTCTATGCCACAAAGTAATCAATAATATATACAGGCTACAAAGTAAAGTTCCTTTACTTCTTCCTTCCAAATTTGAGGGATAATCTCTCTTGGGTTCCACTTTACCCTGGTAAATATCCAGCCCAATTGCTACCAATGCAGTGTCTAGCTCTGGGTTCAGGAGCAGGAAGCCTGCACTTCAATCACAGTTCTACTGCTGACTAACTGTAAGATTGGTAAAAACCATGTAATCTCTCTGTACATATTTTCCTCATCTATAAATGAAGAATTATAGTAGTTCTTCTTGCTTTCACTCTGGCTTTTGCTCTCTCACTCTCTCTCATTAGCTCAGTAATTTTCTTTCAAGTTACCCTCTAATGGGTAGTTTTCCTGCCCCTGCATTTCCAGCTCTGGTAACAATAAAAAATAAATAATTTAAAAATGTACATACTGTGTAGAAAGCTGAACAAAACAGTGTCTAACTGATTTGGGCAAAGAAAATAGAAAGCCGGTTGTCCTATAATTGGGAATTATTTATTTCTTGATTAGCTTTTTAACAGTAACATAATAATGTTTAAAGGAATGTATTAGCTAGTGAGGGAATCTTGGGATTACTAAAACTCTCCATTCAGAATATATTGAATATTTTATCATTAAAGTTAAACCAGTAGGTGAAAAAAATGTGCTATTAACATTGTGCCAATGATTTTAATAAATGGTATTTCAATCACAAAGTAGAGTCTGTTGCTAGAGGCTGGAGTTCTCTTTTTCATATTTTAAGAAAAGATACAATACAAAGAATAGATTACACTCAGAAAAAAAAATGCCTGAAGAACCTTGAACCAGAAAGCACGGATACATTATGTTGAATCTAGAAGATGAGAGGAGGTGGTGGTGGGCTCCAGGCAGAGTGATGGCATTGCAAGAGTTCATCACACACATGTCAGGAGATATAAAAGGTATATGGGGTACTAAAGTATTACATATAGTTTCTTTTCCTCCATGATCTGGCTAACACTGTGTAGTTGTAAACACCCTCAATGTAAATACTTTCAATAAAAAGAGTTCATCAAAAATGTCTCTTTTGAAGCTGAACCCCGGTGGTGCAGTGGTTGTGTGCAGGGCTGTGGCCAACAGGGTTGGCGATTCAGTTCCAGCAGCAGCTCTCCAGGAACAAGGCTGGGCTTCCTATTCCCACCAGACCAGTGATGCGGGAAAAAAAATGCCTCTCTTGACTCATACCAAAGCAGCCCAAGCAGAAGGCAAGCTGACTTTGAGTCCAAAGGTCTGACGCAAGGCTTCTAAGAGAGCAATGGGTGTGCAAGCAATGTCTTCACCCAGAATCTCTGATCACATGGGGCCTCCTGAAGTTCAGTTCCTCAGTATTCAGCAGAGAATCTAACCTCACTTCCCCCCACAAAACACACACACACACACACACACACACACACACAAATCTATGTCCATGCAATTCGTACTGACTCATGAGGGTCACACGCATTCAAGCTAGAACTGGGTACTCTATTGGATTTTCTAGGCTATCTTCTTCATCCTGGGTACTACTGGGTGTGTTCGAACTGCCAGTCTGTGGGCCAGCAGAGCAGGAAGGTTCTATACTGTCATCTCAAATAAGGGTTCATGCCCTGGAAAGGCAGCGTCAAATTCAGCAACTTCAATAGGGAGCTAATGATGTAAGCATGAGTTCTGACATCAGTGCAGGCTGATTTGATGGGGTCCCCTTTGTGATCAGAGTACATGTCCTCTGTTTTTTTGTTTGTTTACATTAAGTGTCATCAAGTAGTTTCCAACCCCTGTGCAGCAGAACAAAAAACTGCCTGGTCCAGCACCAGGGACCATCCCTACCACTGCTCCAATACTTGAGCTCAGTGTTGCTGCCCTGTGCTTTAACTACTCTGTGATGAAGAGCAAGTTTCAGAGTCTCTTTTGACAGTGACTTTGATCTTTTCTTTCTTTCCTGCCTGTTTAATGGCCTCAGTGTACATAGAGATTATATATGTTCACACTGGAATTCACACCCAGGGAGTCACACAGTTTTGTAGTTGTTTCACGATTAATTCAGGTTTTTGAGTAATCTCAGAATGTCAATCATTTCGAAACAGTCGCAAATTCTCAGACAATCTTAGGATGTCTCTCGTTTTTGTTTTCCTTTTTCTTTTTAATCATTTTCCTGGGGGCACATACAACTCTTATCCATACATCCATCAATTGTGTCAAGCACATTTGTACATTTGTCATCATCATGCTCAAAACATTTTTTTTCTACTTGAGCCCTTGGTATCAGCTACTCATTTTTCCCCACACTTTCTCCCTCATGAGCCCTTGATAATTTATAAATTATTATTAATATTTCATGTGAAGTCTCGGTTTAGCTTTTGGCAATGATTCTCAGGCTTATCTAGACACACTTTCAGGAGGCATCATGCTTGTTTCTGAGAAATACAAAAAGCCATAAAGAATCCAAAGACACTGAGCTGGGGTCAGGGAACAGGGGTTAACTTAGGCTAGGGGAAAATACAGGCAGGGCTAGTAAGTAAGTTAATGAGTGAGTTATGTTACAGAAGGTTTCTCAAGGCAGTGACTTTCAAAAGCAGACCAATGGGTTGGCTTTAAGGGACTTATGCATGGTTTCAAATCTCCAAATTTTGGGCTATAGCTGAATGCTTAACTGCTTGTACCATCCAATAGTGGTAGGGAAAGTAAAAGAAAAAGTATTGCCCTTCTATTAAGGAAATTTTGGGAAAGGATAATGGTGAGGAACTGGCATCTCTGAACTCTCAAATATGTAAAATATGTCAACATAGAAAATGAGTTTTAAATATTTACTTAATAGAATTTATTACAGAGTAGCTTTAGGATTGAATTTAATCAAGAATCCTGTATATCAAAACAAGTACAATGAAGAGTAGATGAACAGAGGTCATATGCAAGGCTTAATGACTGATTGCTTAAAAAGGTCAGATGGAAGGTAAGGGGGTGAACACGAAAGGAAGTGTAGAGTTGGTAGGTTTACACACCCAAGTGACCTAAGAGGTGTTATTATTTGTCTTCAAAGTTTATTGTTATTCTTCCTATCTGTCTTAGACTGAGTTGTATAGATAAATAAATACAGAGGCACTCATGTGTGTAAGAAAATCTTTAAGTACTTATGTATCAAGTGAACATCCAAGTCAATCCAGATCAAATCCATAAGTCCAAAACTAGTCCATAAGTCTGACACTACGCCGTAAGTCCCAAACTAGTCCATAATCCTTTTTCAGACTCATGCAACCACATCCAATGGTGCAGAATGCAGGAATAGTACTGACCAGAGGTGGAAAGTCATAGGTTCAATGGTGGTAGATGCCTCTCCAGGGCCCTTTTGCCATCGGTGTAACTCAAAGTGGCTAGTCAATAGGAAAGTGAAGGGGGTGGTGGGGCCGAAGGAGGTTTCCAGGACCCTCCTCATGTAAAGACCACACTCATAAGGAAGCATCATCAGGCTGTGACCCTGGCAAAGGTCAACATCCTCAGAAACTTTGCACTGTTTGACCCCACTTTAAAACCTGAGTGGCTATCCTGCTCATGGAGGGCTTCTCTCGTTTTGCTGATGCTCTTGCAGAAATCCATCCTTGTCCAGTCATGGTTTCTCCTGCTGTGCTCAAAGTAACCAAGCCAAATTCAACTATTTCATGTTTCGAAGGAGCACTCTCATGGTACTTCCTCTTTTGAATCTTCATCTTCCATTTTAAAAGGCATCTTATCACATAATTTTTGCATTTATTTTACTCTAATGGAAAGAAAAGTCTTAATGCTAAGGAAATTTTTCTTGCATCTTGTAATCTAGCCTTTTAAAGATTTATTAGTGATTCACAGTCTCTCCTTAGTGGATGGATGATTAAGTTATTCCAGAGTAAAATGGTTTTGGAATTCAAATGCTAACCCATGTACAAAGCAGATTCCCAACAATGTATTATGTATATTATATAGCCAGAAATAAAAAGCAATCTGCTTATACAGTACATTTACATATATAATTCATTTTATATTAAATATTATATTTATAATTCATTCTTGATTTGTAATACTATATATTTACTGATTTTTTTTTTCAGCAAGACTGTGTGATTTTTTTTAACTATACAGGGCTATTTTCACCTACTCAGATTCTTTCCCCAAGCATTCCTTTGTAGTCTCTAACAATATTTGTCTAATGCTCTGGTTTTATATCAGAGCTTTTTAGTTTGAAGACGGATTAGAACTACCTCATACAGTTCACATTCTGGAAAACCAAGCCTACCAGACCCGGTCAGATTTCTGACACAGTTCATATCATTGTGCCATACAGAACAAACGCATTAGTGTGAATCTCTAAACTTGAGCCAAATAATATATTTAAAACAAGTAATACGATATAAAATAGACAACGAAGATATGAAATAGCTAATTTGTGGATATCTTTATTCAATAGTTCAGATGGCACTAAGTGAAGTATGTTTTCTTGTTGCTAATAGATCTGGTTGATATATTATGGTAACTTCTAAAGATATTTTTGTTGTTTCAGACCTTTGAATGCTGGGGCATGTTATTCAAATGACAATTCAGGTTCATAATCCCATCTATGGCCATCAAGTTGATTCCATTTCACAGTGACCCTATATAAGATTGCTGAATCTATAGATCTTTTTTATTCTATAAATATTTATAGCAACAGGAAGCTTCATCTTTCAGTCTCAGAGCAAGCGTCTTAATGAATCTTGTACTATGATATATCCACTTTAAGAAGGTGAGCTATCTAATATGTTAAAGTTTGAAACTAACCCTAGTTCCCTTGCACCATATGTAGGATTACTAACACTTTTCAGGAGCAGACAGCTCACCTGGCCTTGTGGATAGCAGCCCAATGCATCACTCACAGTGCCTCCAGATATATGCAAATTATGGGATGACTACTTGTTTTGAAGAGCATTACCATGTTTATAAAGGAATTGACAGTAATTTTTTTAAGTAGCAGTATTTTGACAACATATATTTAATTTTTTTCTTGCTTCTATAGAGGTAATATGTAGGATATTCATGTATACACTGTAAAGTTAAGTGACCTGTGGCGTATCAGTATAAAAAATGACATGACATTTTTGAAAGAGTTCTATTTGGCCTTTGGAAATCTCTGACATGCAGATCATGTTATCTTTGTTCTCTCAGTATAAATGACTGGTATCCTGAACATGAATACCTGTGTTAACTTTTCTTTCTAAATACACAGCAAGACTACAATCTCAGTATAACTTGCAGTTAAGTCTTACCAGGTGACAGAGTTTAAGTCAAGGCAATGTGAGTAATATGGCCCTCATCCAAATCCTTACATAAAAAGTCATTATAGCTCTCTCATCTGCCATCTGGCTGAATGCAAAGGGTTTCAAGGGCCTAGGGGAAATAACTATACCCTAATGTTTCTGAAGGAGCAAAACCCACTGTTTCAATCCCCATAAACCCACATTTCCATGTCATTTGTTCTGGAAATGTGAATTGTTTTAAGCCACACAGATTTCAAAGTTCATCTACTACAAAAGCTAGTTTAATTCACCTTAGTAAGTGTCATTGTCAGCTCCCTATATTACCCTTCCACCCCCCCTTCCCCTTGAACCTTTAGTAATTTACAAATTATTTTTTCATCCTGTACACTGTACAATGTGTCCCAACACTCACTTCCCTGTTGTCCGTGCGCCAGAGAGGAGGCTACATGTAGATCCCTGAAGTTGGTTCTCCCTTTCTATTCTTCGATCCCTCCACCCTCCTGGTATTACCACTCCTATTACTAGTCTTGATGGATCATCTATCCTAAGTTTCCCATGTTTCCAACTTTACTGTACATCTCCTGGTCTAGCTGGATTTATGTGGTAGAATTGGGGTCATGATAGTGGGTGGGAGGCAGCATGGGAACTAGAGGAAGGTTGCATATTTCATAGCTCCTACCCTGTATCTTAACTGACTCATCTCCTCCTTGTAACCCCTCTGCTAAAGGATGTCACCTCACCTATTGATGGGCTTTGGGTCCCCAATCT
>PVJH01039186.1:0-16587 GCA_004026705.1 Nesogale talazaci
GAGGGGAGGGGATGTCAATGTTTTGCATAGGAGGAAATGAGCAGCGAAGCAGGCTGGGAGAGTAGGCAGGAGGGAGGAGAGGAGGCTGCAGGGAGACTCCATGGGGCTTCCGGGGATCATTTGACTGCTCATCACCATGCTGGTGGATGTCCCCACCCGCACACCAGGACTCAGAAGGACCCGGTGTCCTCTAACACCTGGGTTTCTGACTGGCAAGTCATAGACAATGCCAGTGTTTTGGGACTGTGAATCCAGTATTTAGAGGCACCCTGGTGGCTTAGTAAAGTGACCAGGCATCTCACTTTTTAACAATTTAACAACGTCCTGCAGCGTTTTAAGATTAAGATAAATATATTACAATACTATCTTTGCATTCTTTGAGAAATTTTGTTTTTCCATATAGACCAAATTTTTAATCAAGACCTCCACCCCCCACCCCGGCTCTCTGGTCAATGGTGCCCTGCTTAAAATCTGGTCACTTTAATTAGAGGTCACATCATCTCAGGCTGCTAACTGCAAGGTCAGCCGTTCAAAACCAGTTCTAATGAGGGCAGCTTTCCTATTGCCACGATCCTTTGATAGAGTCCCTCACGTCCCCCAACCATAAAATTATTTTTGTCGCTGCTTCATCCCTGTCATTTTGCTACTGTGCTGACTCATCAGGCAAATAACTGATAGGCAGGGTGTATTTTCACTGTTGCAAATTGAACATCATGAAAGCATAGTGGTTCATCACAAAAACAAGATGCCATTCTATATGGTGCCATATTTATTCTTCATGACAAATCAATGAAATCTTGCTTGGAAGCATGGTGTAGCATGGGAAACAGTCTTCTTATAACAACAGTAAATGACATTGCTACATTTTGGGAGGGCAAACATGAAAAGCCAACATCTGTGTGAAGATTGAGATAGCTTTTTTTCTCACCCGATCAGAAATTCCGAGGGCAGCCTTTGCAAGAGCACCACAAAAATCTTTCATAACATTTCCCAGAACTCGTGAAATGTCATTTTACCTCCAGTACTGCTGCTTTCAACACAGTAGCTGGTTTGAACAGAGCTGCTGTTTTGAACACAGCAGCTGCTCTCTGCAGAGGAGCTGCTCCTAACACATGTGTGACGGGTCCGCCTAAATACATCATGATGCCAACACTGTCACACACACCTGTATTTGTTCAGGGTGTGTGTGATGGGGTTGGCGTGATGATGTCTTCATGCCGGGCACTCATAGCTGGGCATATTTGCATGTGAGCGGACCCGCCTGGAGACAGACAGAGGAGCAGCGTCTTGGTTCCTGAGAACACTGTTGATAGGTATTTTCCGATGGTCTTAGGCAACCCTGACGAAAGGGTCGTTTGACCCCCAAAGGGGTCGTGACCTTCTGTTTGGGGGTAACCATGTAGGTTTCTCATGATAGGTAGAGACTGGGATGCCTGCCTGTCAGAGACGATCCGGAGATGGGGCGAGATGTCCGAAGAGGAGCAGGGCCAGCGCATCGAGAACCTGTTGTCCAGCTTCCCCCTAAAAGGATTGCCCGGCGGTTTTTGGCAGGGTGAGTGCCATCTTCACCCACCTCCTCTGACCGCAAAATGCTGATGGGTTGGGTTTCTCATTTCCAAGTCAGCTGCTTTGGGGGGGTGGGGGGGGAGAGATGAGGTGTCTCTACTCCCAGGGGAAAAAAACCCAAGAGGTTCAGTTCTACTCCTGCCCCGTAGGCGTCACTCTGAGGCAGGCTAGACTCGGTGGCAGGGAGTCTGGTTTGGGTCTCCCTCTGCTGACTCTTCCTGCCCCACCGTCCCTATACAGTCCACCTTGGGTCCCACCTTGGGGTGGCCCCTCCAGCCCAGTGAGTTCTGCAGCACACTGTGTGTGTGCTCTGAGGTGTCCTCAATCTGATCCCAATGCCTAGCAAGCCCAGGAGACACATGAGTTAAAAATGATGTAGTCTTCAGCATTCTTTAAAGTGCTTCCTCCTCTCCAGGCAATAGGCCACGTCCCTGGGATGCCCCCGCTTATCTCATCCTCACAGAATGATGTGCCATCCGGGCTGCTGCCCTGTGGCTCTCCTAACAAAGCACCGAGATGGCCACCCAGCCAAGAGTACGTCAAGATTCAAATGGACATCAAGCTGAAGCACCTGTGTCCCGGCTGATTTTGATGCCTTGCTGCTCTGCCCGTCATTCAGAGAAAGGGCTGGTTGCCGAGATCCAGGGGCAGAAAGGTCAGGGGCCAGGTAGGCATAGTGTTCTATCCTGGGTGGAAGAAGACGCTCTCTAAAGAGTGGACATAGCAGATGGAGGAGAACAGACACATTGAAGGGATCCTTTCAAGGTCAAGTCGATGCCACCACAGGTCCGTGAGTCTGTAGGAGTGCGTTCCCTTCCATTCTGCCGCAGCTGGAAGCTCTGCCGCTGGTTGTTCTAACGCCAGCAATGTCACCTTGGACGGGGGACAGCTGTCAGAAGGACTTCTGGCTGGTTGAGAAGAAAGACCTGGTGCGGCGTCTTTCAGACTTCTGAAAGTCCACCGACAGGTGCGGCTAATTATTGATGACAGCCGACCGGTCTATTGCTGTAAGATGAGTTCTCTGCGATGGAAGGCACTTCAGATCCATAGTGATGGATGGCCAGAGGGAACTTGAGCACGCCCACTGTCGGGAAGAGGATGCCGGACCTGACCAGTTTCCTTTCTGTTGCCTGCTGTGGGGGTCACCTGGTAACATGGCAACAGAAGAACTGACGGATCCTCTGGCCATCCGTGCCACGAAACAGATGTGTGTGTGGATTGGGGACTGGGGAACCAATGTGCTCTGTGAACTTTAGCCCCAAGTAGGATACGAAGATTGTTGTTTGCTTGTTCTTAAAATCATTTTATTGGGGTCTCAGACAACTCTTATTACAATCCATCCATCCATCCATCCATCCATCCATTGTGTCAAAAACATTTGTTGCTCTCATCATTTTCAAGACATTTTTTTTTCAACTTGAGTCCTTGGTATCAACTCTTCATTTGCCCCCTCGCTCCCCCGCCCACCCACCTTGATTCATTACAAATTATTATTATTTTTTCATCTCTTACACTGACCGATGCCTCCCTTCACCCACTATTCTATTGTCTGTCCCTTAGGGAGGGGGTTCTATGTCGATCACTGTCATCGGTTTCCCCTGTCTCTCTCCTCTTTCCCCTTCCCCTCCTGGTATTGCTAAACTCTCATTATTGGTCCTGAGGGGTTTATCTGTCCTGGATTCTCTGTGTTTCCAACACTTATCTGTACCCATGTCCAACTTCTGGTCTAGCTGGATTTGTAAGGTAGAATTGAGATCATCATAGTGGGGGAGAGGTGGAAGAAGCATTAAAGAGGTTTTTTTTTTTAATAGCTTTCTTGGCACATAATTTACATAGTAGACACTTCAATTGTTTGATCACATTAAGGAGAGTTATACACTCGTTGCTAAAATCAATCTTAGGACACCCCCCCCCCATTGTTAAATCACCTTTAAAATGAATTGTGCAATCACGGTCAGTTCTAGTTTTCCCTCCTGACTCCTGTCTTCATTTCCCACTCCTGAAGCCGCCTCCACCCCCTCCCCACCCCTGCATCCCCTCCCTATCAGCTCTGGCATCTGTTGTTATCACTATGCATCCACTCTTCCTGTGGGTCACAAACTGGGAAGCCCAACAGAAACAATAAGAGCCAAGTTGGAAAGAAGGGGGTAAGGATACAATAGTAATAATATAAAGACCAAAGTACCAACAATGCATAATAAAGAAAAGACCTTCATCAACATCCCAAAAGTCAAGGAAGAAATCACTGTCATGGAACAAGTTAGAGATACTTGCTCTCCAAACCAACTCAGGTCTGGTTTATAGGAGGTGGGGGTGTCATCTGCCCCAAGAGAGAGTTCGATCCAGCATAATCAAGATGACAATGGTCTCCACCTGACAGCAGGGCTATTCGAGACTCTTGCCTGGGCCTAGAGCGGATCTGCCAGACCAGACACTCTGCACAGGTTTATTTTAAGTGTACACTTTCTTTATTTTTTATGTCTTCAGATCTCAATAAAGCTTCCTCACCCCCTTTTTTATAAGAAAGGAAAAGAATTGGCAGGTGAACAGTGAGGCAGAGGAAAGAGCTCAACAATTTGGTGTATTATTAAAATGGCACAATGGTCACTGCATAAAGGAACACGAGAGAAAGTGCTGGAAATGTTAAGAACATTCTCTAAAGCTCTAGAAATGTCTGCTTCACTTCCCACCTGGAAAGCACAAGTTTATTTCTCCAATGCTGAAGAGTGATCTTTACATGCTTTCTGCTCACCTGAAGTTCAGTGACAGCCATGAACACTGGGTCCCTAAAGCTTGATTATCCCCAGCTCATCAATAACCACTCTCTTTCTCTCTCTTTCTCTCTCTAGACTTTTTCAAAGTCATAAACTTTGTGATCAGAACTGGGACCTGTTTGTTGAAGTGGGAGTGGGGGACTACTTACAACTTCCTGTACAAACACGGTGAGATCATCCCTGTCTACCACCAGTGGGAGTGGGCATGGTGTTGAGAAGGGGGTGAGGGGTGTCACTAAACTAAAAGACACAAAAGTTCAGGCCTTCCCCAGATGTCACTATCTACAGGGGAGCAAAGTGACCAGGGGTTCCAATCTAGAAAAATCCCCTTGGTGGTGAAAGAGAGATGAACTCATTGGCCTCAACTCAAGTCACTGTAAAAGTCTCACTCCTGGCGAATTGAGCGTGTTTTCTGCCTCTGCAAGATGTCTTGTTGGCCAGGGTTAGGATCTGGTCTACAGAACCCCCCCTCCCCCCTCCTGGATTTTTGTCACAGGGGACTGATCCAGTCCCTCAGGGGGAACGGTTGTCACTCTCCTCAGCTCTTAACCAAACACCCAAACTTTAAATCCTTTGCCGTTGCACACGAGCCTGTGTGTTGTAGGGTAGAATCACTCCTTAGCATTTTCCTGGCCGGAATCAC
This sequence comes from Nesogale talazaci, assembly GCA_004026705.1. NCBI lineage: Eukaryota > Metazoa > Chordata > Mammalia > Afrosoricida > Tenrecidae > Nesogale > Nesogale talazaci. The sequence goes on from PVJH01039186.1 coordinate 4,984, forward strand.
CTTTGCCTTCCCAAGTGCAAGTACCGATATCCCTTGGAGATGTTCCTGATTTGGTTCCAGACTGTCAGAACCAAGTGGGTTGCCTGCTTCCGCTGGCTCCCCGTCCATTTCTCAGGGCATAAAAATGCTCTGTTGCAAATGGGAGGAGCCCTGGTGGCATAGTGGTTATGAGTTGGTCTGCTAACCACAAGGTTGACTGCTCAAAACCAGCAGCCGCTCTGTGGAGGCTTTCTGCTCTTACAAAGAGTTCAAATAGCCTTGGAAACCCACCTGAGTCTCCATGCATTGCAATCTACTTAATGGCAGTGAGGTTGGTTTGGTTTTACAAATGGGAGTGAGGTGGAACAGTAAAATTTAAAGACTTCACTTTTAAAACACCTGACACGTGAGAGGTTATGTTTATATGCGTTGGGATCTATTAAACATTGGCTACCGACTGGAAGGCCAACGGTTCAAACCCATTAGCCACTGTGGGAGGAAATGGAGGCCATCTGCTTCCACAAAGATGACAGCCTTGGAAGGAGGGAGGGTATAAAGGGGAGCTGACACCAAGGGCTTGAGTAGAAAGAAAATGTTTAGAAAATGATGACGGCAACGTATGTGCTTGATACAATGAATGGATGGATGGAGATGGGAGTTGTAAGAGTCCCCAGTAGGACTATTGGTTTATTTTTTTAAAATGATAGTCTTGAACACACAGTGGGGCACCCAGTTGTACTTTGTCCTGCAGGTGAGTCAGAATCAGTTTGAGAGCCGTGAGCAGTTATTAGCTGCTGTGGGCGTCAATTCTGACCAATGGCAGCCTGGTGTGTGTGAGAGAGGGTTTGTAACGACTGCTTTCATTTTTTCCAAAAGCAGCCTACCAGACTATTCATAGAGGCCACCTTTGGGGTGCACTCACAAGACCTCTGGTGTAGTATTGACTATGTGGAGAAAGAAGACACTTTCTGAAACTTCTATAGTTACAGTCTCAGGAACTCAAAGGGATTCATTTTACCCCGTCCAGTGAGTCAGCATTGACTGGATGGCAGTGAGTTTGGTTTAGTTTAGCCTTTTTTGGGGGGGAGTGGGGGTGGATTCAACCCACCAACCTTCCGCACCTTATCAATACGATCACCTTAACATGTGCTGCCAGATATGGGATCACCAGGTCAGGGGAGTGAATGGTTTCATGTTCAAACCTCTCCCCCGAGGGACTGGATGCCTTTGCTCTCCCAGCTACAGAGCATGAGAGAAGCAAGCCATTGGACACTACCCTTACCAGCCATGAGAATCATCATTTTTTTTCTCCCTTCATAATCCACTATTTGCAAGGAGTCCTTGAGGTGGTGCAGATGCTCAAACCACCAGGCGGATGGTTCAAGCCACCCTCCCAGAGGCCCTTCAGAAGAAAAGGCTGGGGGTCTGCTTCGGAAGAAAGATGTGTTAGTCTGGGTAGACTAGAGAAACCAATCCAGAGACACACATATGTGTATACAAAACAGCTTTCTATACAACAGCAGCCGGATATTGACAAAACATCTCAGATCATCAAAACATCTCTAGATCAAGTCTGTCAGTCTGATATTAGTCCATAAGTCCGAGACCAGTCTGTCAACTTCTCTTCAGACTCATGCGACACATGGAATGGTGCAGGAGGATCACAGGCCAGTGAGTGGAAAGTCTTGTGGATCCAGCGGTGGGGGAAACAGCTCAGCACTGGTGTAGGTCTCCATGTGGCTGTGTTTTCTTCACCTGCCATGGCTCCATCTATGTAGCCCTCTCTGACATATATATGAGTGCCCAGGATTTGTTTCTCTGGTCAACCCGGATGAACACAAAAGACCCCTCTGGAAGAATCTACCCCCTGGGGGAATCCTGTGGGCACAGCTCTGCTCTGACACACAAGGGGGCGCCAGTGCGTCACTTCCGGTCTGAGGGGGCAGGGCCGACACACTCTCTTCCGGGCGCTACAGATGACATCGGAGACGAGGCCATGAAGAGGCGGAAGTTCCTGCACCTGGTGGACGCCGGTCTGGTCATCAACACCTGTTACCCACTTGTTCTACCCTCTGCCCGAGAGGCTCAGCTCATCCTTTCCTTTGACTTCAGCGCAGGGGATCCTTTTGAGGTAACCAAGAAGGGTCTTGGGAGTAGTTTTTTGGGGGGGGTGGGGCTGGGGGTGGGGGTAGCATGCTGAGGTCAAATGAACAAAGCCCTTCAGATGGGGCAGAGCCACTCTGGGGCTTCTGGCAGCAGCAGCAAGCTGCTGGTCTCCCAGAGCCAGCTGGAGACCTTCCTGGACCCCCCACCGCCCTCCTCTCACAGAACGTCCTATCAGCAGCTGGGTCCCCATCTGCCATCCCTACCTGTTGGGTGTATTTCACTTTGACTCTCTACCTGTGAGCCTTCTTCCTCAGGTGTGCACCTCGCAGGTGGGGTAGGGTGGGGGGTGCTTCCTATCTTGGCTAGTGTGTGGTCTAGTGTACAGTCAAACGGATTCTATGTGTCAGAGGGGGAACGGTGTCCCCTTTGGTCCTCGGCGGCTGACTTTTTCACAAGGAGATCTCCAGATTTTTCATCTGAGGTTGCCACGAAGGCAGGGGCTCTCCACCTTCCTCGTGCCATGACCCTTTGATACAGGTCCTCATGTGGTGGTGATCCCTGCCTGCCCCCCACCCCCCCAACCATAACATTATTTTCATGGCTACTTCATCACTGTCGTTTTTGCTACTGTGCTAAGTTCTTCATGTAGATATCTGACAGGCAGGGTGTCTTTTCATTGTGACAAACGGAACGTCATGAAAGCCTCGCGATGAACCACAAAACAATATGCCACTGTCGATTGTGAAAGATTTGTATTTAATGAAAGAGCACCGAAACTTTGTCTTGAAGCCTAGTGTGGCCTGGGTCATAGTCTTCCTGCTGCCAGGTACTCGTAGGTGGGTGGACTTGCCAGGTGACGGCTAGAGAAGGGATGTCTCAGTTCCTCAGTCCATCAGAAATATGCATTTTCAGATGATCTTAGGCGACCCCTGTTAAAGAGTCCCTCGGTACCCAAAGGGGTCTCGACCCACAGGTTAAGAACAGCTGCACTAAGGGAACACCAGACCTCCCACCTTTTGGTTAGCGACAGAGACTTGGTAGCTGAGCAGTTAACCCTTTGACACCACCTGGGGACGTGGTGTGGGATATTTAAATTCTCTCCCACACCTCCCCGTGAAGTAGATACACTGGCGTGGTGTGATAGGGTGACTCCACACGGCTGTTACTGATAAGAGCCGAGGTTCATGGAACCCATTTGCCTACCCTTTTCACTGTCCTCTGCATCTCCCCTGTTCCTACGGTCACTCTCAAACTGTGTGGACATTATGCACCCCCCACCCCCACCCCAGAGTAGAGGTGACAGGGGGATTGGTTTCAGAAGTGGTATTTCCCTCCCCCTCCTGCCAGTAGATATCATTCCTCTCTCGGTGGAGTCTTGCTTTCCTATGCATCTTGGGTTCGTCTCTGGGGTTCTGGTAAGCGCCAGGCTCCCGAGGTCTTTTAGGTGACTGTTAAGACAGGTGCCTGTTATCTCTCCTTTAGACCATCAGGGCTACTGCTGACTTCTGCCGTCACAATGCCATCCCTTTCCCTCCCGTGGAAGAGGCGGATCTGCAGGAGTGGTCCAGAGCCCCCTCTGACTGCTACATATTTAAAGGGGACACTGGGCCTGTTGTGATGCACTTTCCCTTGTTCAACACAAAAGTCTGTGGAGGTAGGTTCCTGGGGGTGAACAGGACGAAGGCAAAGCTGGAGTGGGTGGGGCACACCCAGGACATTGTTAGTCATCAAGATGGTATGGAAGGAAGACGCCAGCCTGTCTACTCTTTGGCCTCCTGTCATGCTCTCTCTCAACCCGGAAGACTTCTGCATATCACTTCCTCTTTAAGAAATCTTCTTACAGTGCCTCAATACCTCACCCCTTGAACCTGGCATCATCGCTCATATCTTCCAGTCTAGGATAAGAAGTCTCTAGGAAGGGTCATGTTCCAAGGTGGATGTTCTTGACTCCGTTCTGTGAACGTAGTACAAATGTACCCACAGATCATGACTGTGTGCCAATAAAATTCCATTTACAAAGACAAATGCTGGCTGGATTCGACCCACAGCTATAGCTTGCCAGGTCCTAGTTGAAGTGAACGGAATTGGTTGAGGGAATTGTCCACACTCATTTAAGTTTTCATTGTTGGTCTGGTGGTACTTTAGATGACATCCAGAAGTGGAGTGACAATTATGGAACATTCAAACTGGCAGATAGCTACACTCAGGAAATGGTGTTGAACCTGCTGAAGGTCTCCAAGGAGAACGTGGAGCATAATAAGGAGAATATACTCAGAGAGATAAGGAATATAGTCAGGTAAGTGGATAAGGTCTTAGACGTATTTCCTTCCATATTTATTCAACCCATTTCTTTAGCCCATGAGCAGTTTGGTGCCGAGGATCAGTAATAAAAAAGCACAAGTCGGTCCTGGTTCTCCTCTTTAAGGTGCTTTCTGGGGAAGCAGCATGGGGAGGAGAGATACAAAAGTATAAATGAGCAGTAGGCACTTAAAGGGAAATGAATAAACTCAAGCCACAGCCTCAATGACCCTGAGACCTGAAGAACTAGATGGTGCCTGAATACCACGACTGACCATTCTAACCAGGACTACAAAAGATGGATCCCGACAGAACCGGAGAAAAGGGGGGGAAACAAACCGCAAACAAACCCAGACCAGGCGACCGGGCTGGTTGAGACTAGAGGCCTTCCCAAGACTTGGCTTCCCTTCCTCAGGTAGCCTTGCTACCTTGAACCGAAAGGAAGTTCCGAGACGTAACCTTGTAGGTAAATGACGGATTATTTTACAAAATAATGCACATCGTCCATAAAGTAATGATGGGGCTTCCTAACAGGACTCTGGAAAGGGGACTTACATATTTTTCCCAGGACTTTCTGAAGCCTTCTTATACTGTAGATCCTTTAAAAAATCACCTACAGGAGACCAAAGGATCGTCGAATTCTTTATGAATGATTAGAATCACGAAGACTTTATTTTGAGGCACCTCTAGGTGGGCTGGAATCACCAGCCTTTCAGAGAGTAGCCTGGAGCTTAGACCTGTGCACCACTAAGGGACGCTCATCTTCAAACCTAGCCAACTACTAACCCCCTTTCTGTCTCAACAGAGCTTCCTTCTTCTGGCCCTTTCGTATAAATGAAACCACACAATGTGTGGTCTTCCGTTTGTCCTTTTGTTTTTGTTTCCCGAAAAGTTATGCTTTCTCTCATAGGGAAGGTGAGTGGTGATGAATAAGGGTCCTCATGTAATTTTAATTATGCCATTCGCTTATATATCTCCCTCACATCTCAATTGTTTTTTGATAGCATTCCTTATCTACTCTCTTTCCTTTTTAAAGTCGTGGGTTGGGTGGGGACTGACATATCAGACCATGGTCCTGTGTTCACTATTCTAAGCAACCTATCAAACTTCCTCAGTAGCTCTGTCTGTCAACCATCCCCCCACTTTTTTTTCTTATCTCCCTCTTGTCGTAGATCATTTCCCTTTCACCAAACTTAACTGCCTACCCTCTAGCCAACTGCATCTCCTTTCTGCCCTTCCCTTCCCACCCTTGGTAACTGTTCTGCTGGATTGACGAGAGAAACAAATCCAGTGACATGCCTACATGTGTAAGAAAAGGCTTTAAATCAAGAAGCAATTGTTGAGCAATTGGTGGTGTAGTGGTTGAGTGCGTAGCTGCAGTCCACTGGCTTGGTGGTTCAAACCCAGCAGCAGCTCTCTGGGAGCAAGGCTGGGTAGCTCCCACGACCACCAGAGGGCAGTGATACCCCCCCTCCCTCAAAGAAGTAATTATGTATCAGGAAAACATCCCAGCCTAGTCCCGTAAGTCCCTTCATAAGTCCCTCTTCAGACTCATGCATCATTCTGCAGTGGTGCAGGCTGCAGAAATGACACAGGCTGGTGTGTGCAGAATCCTGTGGATTCAATGACCAGCTGATGCATGGCAGCGATCAGAATCAGCCAGCAGGAAGCTGAAGGCGGAGAGACGAGGGGAGACTCCCAGGACCCTCCGTATGAGAAGGCCACGCCCACAAGGACTCGCCATCAGGCTGTGACCTGACCACCCCGACCCTCTCTTCTAGACCTTCAAGTTGACGTGAGATTCCCTCACGGCACAGTAACTGTCCAAGTCGATGTGCAAATCTTGCCTTGGTTTTTCAAGCAACAGGGGTCTCACGGGGTATGTGCCCTTTTCTTTTGAGACCGACTTTGTCACCCAGCCTGACCTCCCCCGAGCCCATCCGTGTCGTGGGGCACTTCCCCATGGCACGGCAGCTCTTTGATGATGGGCGGCGGCGCATTGTGTGTGATGTCCCAAAGTGTCTTCATCCCTCTTTCGACCGATGGGCGTTGAGGCTGCTCCCCTCATCTTGCTGGTGCACAAATAAGGCTTCGGTGAACCTGGGTGTGCCTGTACACGACTGCCTTTTTTAAGGCAATATTTGAGCGTGTGGGATTGTGGAGCTTCAAACGCGCCATGGAAAAAACTCTCAAGGTCTCTGGGTGTCCCTTAACAATTGACACTGGTCTATGGGTGGCCAGACAGGGCTTCAGAAATCCCTGTGAACACCAGACCTTTTGACCTCCCCATCTCAGGGAGCCCCGGAAGTTCGTAGGGGTCACCAAGGAGGACGTGGACTGCCCACAGGGATAGAGGTCACCAACCACACAGATGTGACGTTCAAGGATCCGCTGTGAGTTTCCAGTTTCCTTTCCTCTATCTCTTCGGCCTCCAAATGCCCCACAGTTGTGATCCTCTGAGAAGGCCAATGGACGCCTTTGGGTGGGCGTATGCTTCTGATTCTGACAGACCAGGGGCCTCAACCTCACCCACCTCTTGCGTTCTCTGTGTCCTCAGGTGAGATACACCCCCTGCTTCTGCTTCCTTCGCCCAGGTGCTCCCTACTACATTGGGTGTCAGAGCAAACCAGCCACTGACAACCGCGGGACCTGTAGGCACAATTGTACGGCTATACTATATAAAGATTACAGAAGAGTCATGGAAGACTGGAGAGATGACAGAGAGGATCAAATAAAGGAGTGAGACACATTGTGTGGTAGCTTGCTTACTTCAGCCCCTCTCGGTGGTCTGCGTGGAGATGGAAGACAGGAGGAAGAGAGGGGGGCTTTACTGTCTTGGGACATTTTTGGGTAGCCATAAGACATGCGTATTCAGGAGTTACATACGTCACAAGGTGGGTGGTAATCACAGTAAAGTCTCTGAGCTGACAGGTGAGGAAATCTAATACCTGCACTGGGAAGGCATGAGGGGAGATGGGTGGGAAGGAGATGACCAAAGAATGTCTGCTTCTACAAGGAGACAGACTCAACCATGTGCTCACTTGAAGGCAGCATAACTATTAGAAGACACTCTAATAACTCTGGGGGAATGATATTTAAAGCAGGATCATAACAAAATGAAAAAGAGGAAAGCCACAGTTGGAAGGAAAACAGACAAGCAGTAAAACTACATGACAAAACGATAAATTACAAATTACCAAGGATTCATGGGAAGGGCTGGAAGGAAGGGGGGAATTGAGCTGATACCGAGGGATCAAGGAGAAAGCAAAGTTTTTGAGAATGATGACAGCAGCAGATGTACACATGTGCTTGACACAATGGGTGTATGGAGGGATTGTGATAAGAGTTGTACGAGCCCCCAATAGAATGATTTTTTTTTAAAAAGTCAGAAGACGAGTAATAAATTGGAGAAACGTACTTCCAACTGACATAAAAAAGAAAGCTAGGACAACTTGAAATCGGATCAAAAGGAGATCAAATGCTACGTACATTGTTAGCTTTTAGTGTAGTTATCAATGTCATCATTCAAGGCATTTTGTATGATAGCAAGGGTGTTCCCATCCCTGGTCGCCAGAGGCTTCATCCCCCCTGCATTTCCAGGCTGTCAATCCTTAAAGAGCAGTCTCACCTTTTTCCCAACGAGTGGCTGGTGGCAACTGATGACCCAGGGACTGGCGGCTCCACCCAAAAAGCACACCACCGCCAAGGTGACCTCTAACTACCGTTCCTCTCTATGGTTTCATTGCCCAAGTGGTCCTACCACCTGTGCTGCCCGTACAGTCCACCATCAACGGCTCCTTTGTGGAGACAAATTCAAACTGGTCTACCAAGGACCGGAAGTGCCCCTGGTGCTCCTGTTCTCCATGCCCTTCAGCTAGGCGCCCCCCCCCCACACACACACGCATGTGGTGTTTGCCTTGGCTCCCCTCACAGGGCCAATTACCAGTGACCAGCTGTGTAGCGTCTTTGATAACATTCTTCAGGAGAAGGAGTCCCGAGAGATAAAGGTGATGACATGTGCCCTGCGGGTTCCCCAGCAGACCCTGGGGTTGAATTTTGACTCTCTGACCATCAGAGCCATGGCATCCAACGTCCACATAGCCAACATGAGTGTCGTGGTCCAGACCAAAGCTGTTCAATGGCTCTCTTGTTATTTCCTCTCCACTCGAGTGGCCAGATGATCAGCAAAGCGGCCAGTGGCATCATGGTCTGTCTCAGTAGAGCCAAGAGTCTGAGAATACAGTGAGTGCTCAATAAATGCACATTGGCGGACTGATGGGTTGACTCTGTTGTGTCTTGATGTACTTCCACCTCCCCGTTTTTCTACTTGAAATAATGTTCTTTGGTATTTTTGATGAAAGTGACTGTAACAAAACAGGTTCCCATGAGACAATTCTTGTTAACAGTTATAAATTGATTGGGCGCTTTGTCCACATGCCATCCAACTCAACCCTTCAGTCATATCAAGAAGTGTTGTACAATTACCACCACCACCACCAACTCCAGGATGTTTTCTTCTTCCTTGTTCTCATTGTTATTCATGTAATTACTTATTTTAATTGTGGCAAAAACACACACCACAGAACATTCTACAATTCCACAACTTCTACATGTGCCATTTTTCACACGTGTGGCACAACCATTCTGGGAATCCTTTCCCAAGCAATTCACATAAGCTCAGGGTCCTGAAAGCAGCGCTTCCTCCTTCACCCATGGTTACTGTTGGTCTGATTTGTTTATTTGTTGTTGTCGCTTTATCGTTTTCTTGACACAGCATTCACATATCATACACTTCCATGGTTAAATGGCTTTTAAAGAGAGTTGTCTGTCATCTAATGCTCCCGACCCCTAGACAATTTCCCTATATATCATTCAGCCTTGTTTGCTTGAAGGATGACTTCAGGGGATAGTTTGGGGTTTAAGGTAGAGCCATTTAATAGTGAATTTTGAGATGTAAGAAGGGCAGGATAGACACTGAGGAGCAAGTGTAAAGGGAGGGAGGGCAGGTGCCACGTGGAGATTCCCAAGGCACCCTGGGCTTCCTAAAGCTGAGACAAAGATTTCCCCCCCTCCCGGCTGGTGTCCAGAGAGCCCTCTCCTCGAACCAGTCCACCAGTTTTAGACTTTGTAGAATCGTGGGTGGCGAGTTTGGTGGCTAACCACCAGACCAGCAGTTTCCGCTTCATGGGAGGAAGACAAGGCTTGATGCTTGTGTGAAGGGTTCCAGTCTCAGAAAGCCACTAGGCAGCTCTCCCTGTCAGGTCACTTGGAGTCAGACCATTCCTGACCCTATGGCAGGAAGTTTGGTGTGTTTGTTTTGTTGTCGGTTCACACCCCCTGAACCAGGAGTAAGCAAACTTCTCCCCCGAGCCATCATTTCTAGCATTTCTGTTACAACACTGTTACATAACGAAAACACCCAGTGCTGTCATCTGTCGGCCAGACAGCCCTTCCGTGATGCACAGATTTGGGGTCATCTGCTAGCCTTAGGATTAAACCCAAGCTGAAATCCAACTCACTGCCATCCAGGCCACCCCAACTCATTGTGACTCTGAGAGGACTAGGCAGGACTGTCCTGTGGGTTTCTGACCCTAACTCTCAGCGGGAGCACAAAGTCCCGTATCTCTCCTGAGGGGCGCCTGGTGGTTTCAAACTGCCTTACCCACTGCCCTGGAGTCAGCTTCCACCTCACGGAACTGCGCAGACCTGCCCATTGGGGTTTCCGCCACTTTGAAATCTTTATGGGAAAAGACGGCCTCATCTCCTCCCCACCCCCCATGGAGAAACTTCTGGATCGGAACTGCTGCTGACCTTGCACTCAGCAGCTCAGTATCTACCCACTTGATCCCCCAGGGCTCCTTAATGTATTAATGGGAACATGCTGCTACAGGGTGCCAGGGCTTTGGTTCACAGTGACTCCATGTGACAGAGCATGACTCCTCCAGAGGCTGTCCCCCATGCTGTGATCTCTATAGAAGCCGGTCTCCAGAAGTGTTTCAGCGTGGCGCCACCAAAGCCCCCAGCAGCACCATATATTTGTACCAGTCAATTCAGCCTTCGAAGAGCAGGTTTTGGTTAAGTACCGCTGGATGCATTACTTCTCATGGGTTGACTTCGGGTCCAAAAGAGCCCGGATCCACAAAACAAGCAATGAAAAGCATACTGTTGAGAATAAGGGGGTGTCAGAGTAGAGACCCAAAGTCCATCTGTAGACAATGGGACCACCCCTCACAGAGGAATCACAGGGAAGGGATGAGTCAATCAGGGCGCAGTAAAGCACTGATTCAAGCACACAGTATTCCTCTGGTTCCTCAAGGCTTCCTCGCCGCCCACTATCCTGACCCCAGTCCTGCCTTTCGCTATGGACTTGAACGGAGCATGTGCACAGGTACAGAGGAGACACAAGGGCGCTTAAGGAAGGACACACAAGATCCTGGAACGGAACTGGGAGTAGCAACACCGGGAGGGGAGGGGGAAGGGGGAAGGTGGGGGGAGGAGGGAACTGATCACTCTGATCCACATCTAACCACACCCCTACCCCCCTCACCCCGGGCATGAACGACAGAAATTGTGGGGGAAGGAAGACAGAAGTTGGCGTCAGATACAAAAAGAGTAATGCTTTATCATTTATCAAGGGGCCACGAGCATGGGGAGGGAGAGGGGCAAGAGGAGCTGACACCAAAGACTCAATAGAAAGTAAACGTCTAGAAAATAATGGTGGCAACATATGTACAAATGTGTTTGTTACCATTGATATATGGATTATTATAACAGCTATAAGAGCCCTCAATAAAATGATTTTTTTTAAAAAAAGCCCAGTTCCAGACGAGTCATCCTGAATTAAGTCCTGTGGCTTTCAGTAGCCACACAAATCCCTCTTCTATAAGGGATTATGAGCATATGCCTTGGGGACCCACAAGTCATTCAACTACGAACTTACCATAGAGACCTGGGAGTGATGCTACTGTCTCTTTTGGGTCCCTGGGAGGGATCCGTTGACAGTCTGAGCTGCGAATTGAAAGAGGCCAGAGCAGGCGAGAGAGACGAGGTTTTCTATTCTCATAAAGAGTTATCGTCTGGGGGCTAGACTCGATGGCGATGGGAGGGTTGGCGAGGTGTCCCCAGCATGTGAGTGGAGGGACTGGGACAGATCTCAGAATGACAGTTGTAGCAGCATCACCAACAGAAAGCTCCGCTTCGTGTCTCATCATCGGACGTTGT
>PVJH01039187.1:0-16593 GCA_004026705.1 Nesogale talazaci
TTATATGCATATATATGAACTTTGCAGTGTAACAAAAGGGAGAAGTGTGCCTTTTTCTGGGTATAAAACTACTTTTTTCAACTTCTACTTTTCTCCCCTTTTGTAAACAATGTTTAGTGTTCAATACAAAAACTACAAGGCTCATGAAAAATCTAGAAAATGTGACCCATCATAAAGAGAAAAGAGGCCATCAAAAGGCACACTGAAATGGTACATATCCTTGATGACTTCTTAAGTAAGAACTAGCATATGTAAGAGTTCACAGGTAAACACATAAATCGCATGTTTGAGCAGGTGGTGAATTCAGAAGAGATGAAAACTAAAGGCAAATAGTAAGCCGATGTAAATAATAGAAACAAAAGATACAATGGAAGTTTTAAAATCAAGGGGACGGAATCAGTAGCATACCAGCCACAATAGAATACACAAATATCAAGCAAGCGAGCAAAGGAAACCAGTGAATTTAAACAGTCAAAATGAATCCCCTAACTGCAAATAGGAGGAGACATAGCAATGCGCAACACCCACACACAAAGCCGACAAAAAAAGACCTTTCAACTTAGCATTCTACATCCAATTAAACTATCTCCAAAAATAAAGGAGCAGGACAGACAGAATCAAAAACACAAAAGCTGAAGCAATTAGTCTGCAGAAGATATGCACTACAAGATTAAGAAGATTTCAAAAGACTTGCCGCCCACGTGGTAAAAAGATTTTGACCATTTGGCTGTATTTGACGAGGGCTGGCCAGGATTCTCTCATGATTCCATCTAACACCATAATATGGTCAATTCCATCATGGGCTCTTCTGTGAAACAACCCTGCAGTCGTGAGGAGAACAGAGCACCTCCATCTGATCACTACCCAGATTCAGTTGAGGAATATTTCATTCAAGGTATGATCTACTCATAGTATAAATTGTCAGGGTGTGGACACTAGCTCATATCTGCTGCCAGATGCGGATCCTCTGCCTGGGTCGTTTCCCTGCTACATTTGCTGATGTCACCATTAGATTCCTTTCATGGGTCTCAGATGGATACAGCTCTGCCCCCACCAGACTAGGCATCCTGCTTTGTCCTCCTGCATCCTGTTTGTCAGCTCCTGCAGCGACAAGATTCAGAACAAGCCTTCAGTTTGCATCTGATCCACAAATTTCAAATGGATTGGACTTAACCCCTTTAACAACTGTGTGAGCCAGTTCTTGATCAAATGCAAAGCAAGGGTGGACAGTTTTGCTTCTCTAGAGAACCCGGTCTGGCACAGAGATGACGAGCTCCCAAAGTACTAATTTTAAACTGTTAAAATACATGAAAAAGTTTATGATGTGTATAGAGGTATACTCTATGACACAAAGTTCAAAGTGCCGCATGATGATCATTGGGCACCAATGATTTTAAGGATTTTATAGACTTTGCAGAATGTTGTTGTTGTGAGTTGGGGCCTAATCACTTCTGACCCATAGACACCCCATGCACAACAGGATGAAACATTATTTTGTAGAATAATAGTTTGTTTTTCAGTGATATATTAAAGATGGAATTTTTTAAACTTTAGAGCACCAATTCACTGAGTTTGTCTGTAAAGAAATAAATACTTTAGGCTTTGTAGGCCATGTAGTCTCAATTGCAACTATGTAATTCTTCAATTGTCATATAAAAGCAGCCATTTAGCACGTGAAATGAATGGGAAAGGCTATATTTCAGTAACATTTTATTTACTATATCATGGCCAAATTTGCTCACCACAGGCCATGGTTTGCTCACCTCTTCTTTAGAATATTAAAACATTAAAAGGGGAATGATTGAACAGGATGAAAATACAGTTAAAAGACCAATAAAGATGATAAGATGGAGTATGAAAACTTGTTAGATTCACCTTTAAAAGATAAGAAAATAATAAAGATCAAATAGGACATGGATAATGCAAATAGTAGCATGATTATCTCCCTGTTTCCAGCTAGCATTCCCTAACCTCTTCATAGTGATCAAAGTTTCTCTTTTGCTGTCCAAAACACATTTTTTTGTTTTGTTTCTCTTTTTTGGGGGGAGGGGGGAGGCATCACTGCCCTCTGGTGGTGGGAGTAGGAGGCCCAGTCTTTGCTCCTGTGGAGCTGCTGCTGGAATTGTGCCTCCATCCCAGTGGCCGCAGTCCCGTGCACAACCACTATGCCAACGGGGCTCAGCCCCCAAACCACAGTTTAAAAAAATTGTTTTTCCTTATAATAACAGTGTTATTAAATGTTTATCTTAGTAGGATTTACTGTTTGCTACCTATAATATTCTCTAGTGTTTTCCACATCTTGTGTGTTTGAGTGTCATCATTGTTGTGTGCTTTTTATTGATCCATAATATTCCACTGTGTAAATGTATCAGAATTTATTTCCCCTGCCTCTATTTTTGGGTGTGTCTATGTTTTTGCTATTACAGAAATCACGGCAATAAACCTAGGCATGTGCATGTTTACCACCTCTCTTTCTCTTCTTCCCTTCTTGCCATTCTCCCTGTGGGTGTGGCATGCTGGCCCCTCTCCACAACCTGTTCTCTGCTGTGCTCACTTCCAGGAAGGAGGTCAATCTGGCTTTGGTTGTGTCTGGCTCTGTAGCGCTCTCTTTTCATGCATTTTTAAAGGACACACCACCCTGATTTCCATAGTGGTTGTACAATTTGACAGTCCCACCAGCAATATAAAAACATTTTGTTTTCTCCACATAATTTATAACATGTATATCTCATTAGCCCAAAGCAGTAGGGTAAAAAAAAATGTGTATCAGCACCTAACAAATAGAATGAGCCCTTATAGCAATGTGGTTATGAGTGGGACTGCTAATTACAAGATCATCAGTTCAAACACACCAGCTCCTCTGTCAGAAAAAGACTTGGCTTCCTACTTCTGTAAATAATTACAGTGTTGGAAACCCACAGAAGCAAATCTACCCTATCCTATAAGGTTATTATGAGTCAGAATCAACTCTATGGCAGTGAATTTACCTTGTGGTTTGAACCCATAAAAAAGGCACTTGACATAACATGTATCTTTGTCCTTTTGTAATAAGATCTGGAAAGAAATGCTTCACATGCAGAAGTTCACACAAGTGTAATTTATATAGTCCTTTCTAAATTTGAGAAAGACACCAGCCACAGCACCCTTTTGGCACACAGGACAGCTCCTGTCAACAGATTTGAGTTGGCACATAAGTTGAAACCTATTTGCTACCTGCACAGGAATATGAAAAGAATCTCTCAAAAGCTTACTCTATCAGCTCTAGCTTGCCTGTTATGGAGTAATTCAATTCTGATGAAAATAGTTATGAATCTAGACAAGACTAGTTAAGATAATAACATTGGAGAAATCCCACGATAAGTTTAAAATGTATGTCCTACCCTATCCAGTCAGTTTGCAAAATGTTAGGAATATTTGTAGCTGAGATGGTTGACTCATGTCACTTACTAGCTGGTGACTAGATGTACTGTGACAACTTTTGTGTTGTAGTTAGAGACTGGAAGTCATAAGCTATTGGAAGTCATAAGCTCTCAGGAGAGCTCATCAACTAAGAAAATTGAGGTTGAGAGGTATTATTATTTACTCCTAAAGTTGCCCAAGGAAAACCCCATTTATAAAAACAAAATATTGTCCAAAAAAGGGCTGGAAGATGAATCCTAGGATGGAAGGCAACAATGGACCCCAGTATGCTGGTGATGGTGGGGATGGTGTTGGGCTGGGAACATTCCACTCTGGTACCCAGGAAATTGCCCTAGCTGGAGAAGACTAAACAAGCAACTAAAACAGTAACCTGACAACATCAGATACAGTGAAAATAGTGGCAAGATATTTGATCAATTTGAAGATTAGAGGTCAAAGAACTATGCGCTGGACATAATGGCCTAAACGGGGTCACTGAACTAAACTAGAAAATGAATCTAATAGATAAATGAATACATCAGAGTCCAGCAAAGTGACATCACTTACCTTAAAACACAGCTTTAATTTCTCAAAAAGCTTTGAATAAGAGATTTGTATCTCTTACATTCTCTTAGTAGTCATTTCTGGACCTAAGGTTCATGACAGGAGTTGTCTTCCATATATATTTCTATTCATAATATTGAGACATTTAGATAAGGGGAAATACAGTATGCTGCCTGCAATTGGAATTAGAATTTAACAAATCTGTCTCTCTGAATTCTGCAGAGAATTACACCAAGCAATACCTGCTTCTGATTATAATGGAGTAGACTGAAGAATAACAAAGCTCCTAGTGAGAACAACTAGAGAAGGCAGATTAAACAAAACAAAATATCTGCTGGAAATGGACGGACCTGCCAAGCCAGCCCGAACTTTAGAAACCAAGGTAAAAGAAAAGTGAAAAAGATCCCTGAGCTCAGCCCAGTTTTCTGCACATTGCTTTCCCCCTTCAGCCATTTGCCAATTCTTGGTGCAGAATGAGAACTTAATGAGCCCAGCAGATGGCAGCCACTAAATGGCACAGAAGCCAGCAGAGCTTTTGACAATCTTATGGTGCTGCAGAGACAAAATTGGAATTTAGAGCTGCCAAATTAGCAAGAAGTTGAGAGACCAAATGTCTAAAGAGACAAAACACAGAGAAGTAATCTCCACCTTCATCATAAAATTTTCCCTTAAGGTATTTACTGATTAAGTGGTATTGGACAAAATTGTAGAAACCATGTAAAAAGCAAGCAAGCAGTATGGAAGAGTTGTTAATATAGATATAGGCTACATAAACAATATCTGATTGCAATACATTCATGGTCCCATAATATTATAATTGGGTTCAGAAATAATGATAAGACAGTGAGGTATAGAGAATGTAGAGTATATAACAGCATCCACAACATACAAGGGAGTTCCCCACCCCACCAAAATGATTTTCACCAAAACTATACATTAAATTGTGTGTTGTTGTTTAACAAAACAACCTTATAACCATCAAAGTATTCTCTATTACACTTAATTCCTTTTGTCAAATCTATGATTCAGTTCTTGGAAACATTTTTCAAACTCATTTGTTCGAATGGTTGACAGCATTTCTCTCATTTTTTTCTTCACCACTTCTATGTCATCAAACCACTAGCCTTTCATGTCCTACTGCATTTGCAGAAACAAAACAAAGTAGCAAAGAGGAGAGAGGGGCAAGGTGTTGGGGGCAAGAGAGGCACGCTGGGTTTTGCCAAGAACTGTTGGACTGAGATGACTGTGAGAGCAGGTGCATTGTTGTGGTAGAAAAACCAGTGCCCCACCTGCCACACCATTATGCAATCTTTTCAGAATCTCTAAATAGAAAGCTTGGTTAACAGTCTGACCTGGTGGAATGAACTTCAAATAAACTACTCAAGGTGACATTTTTGTCCATCAGGAACTTGATACACATCCTGGATAAGATTTGTCATCAATTGACATTTCACCTTTTTTTAAAAAAAACAAAACAAAATAAGCACTCTCATACTTGAAATTTCCCTGTAGCGCTGTCTTGTAAGCTGTGTTCAACACCACAATCATTTCTTTGGAACTTTTCCAAAGCAGGAAGCAAAATTGCATAGCTACATGCTGTTCTCTTAAATTAGCCATCACAAAATATAGGATTTGAACAAAACTACTATTATGCAAAAATTCACTGTGACCAGAAAGAACCTTTGCAGATGACATCACTGGGTGCACTATCTCAGAGTGAGTTACTTGATGCTGGCCTAAGGGGGGAAATATGTACTTTGAAATTTCTGCCCAGCTCAACTTTTTTATGATTTTATTGGCACCCCAAATGTGTATCCCATATCTCTGTGTACAAAACTGTTAGGTGTATAAAGTTACAAAGCATACATAATAAAAAACACACTTTTCTTGATAGTCACAATAAATGCTTGCTACCAACTTGTGCATGTACTATACTTTCTGTTTGAAGAATTATTGCACAATTCCTAGTTAAAGAGGGACCGTATGCTATGACTCATAAGAAGCTGCATCCCATTTCATGAAGTGTACATATCTTGAGCACTTTAGTGTTATCTGCCTGATTTTATTTTGAAAATATCACCACGTCTCCCCAGTGCAAGAAGACCAGTGCGAGTTACAAGAGCAGCAAGAGGCAAAAGGAAAGGCATCAATCTGGAAGCTAAACAAAAAGGTATGAAACAACATGAAGTAGGGGAATCAGTGAATACTATTGTTTGCAACAAAGACAAATCGCCCTCAACAATTATAGCTATGCTCAAACACAAAGAAAAGTTTTCCAAGATGTAATAGAACCATCGCCATAGACTTACCAAAAAATAAAGAAAAACTGAAACTCCCTGCCTTTGTGTCAATGCCGACTCAGGGTGACCCTGCAGGACAGAGTAGAACTGTCCCTGTGGATTTCCAAGATGGTGGAAGTAGAAAGCGAACTCTGTCTCCCTCAGAGCAGGGGGGGGGGATCTAGAACTACTGACTTTGTATCTAACTACTAAGGCAAAAGGGCTCCTACAGTTTCCCATAGGGAGATGGTTTTATTTCTGGGTTTTTATTTTGTACCTTTGAGTCTATATGCCTATCATTGTACCAGTACTAGGTTGTTTTGACTACTTTGACTAAGTTTTAAGGTCAGGAAGCCCACCCATAAAAACGAAATAGATAACGGAGACCTGCTAAAAATATGGCACATATGTGTAACAGAAGAGTGAAAAGAGAATCCAGGGACTGACAAAAATAAAATGAAAAATTAAAACCGTGCCATGACAGAATGTGTAAGGGACTAATCTCTAAAATCCACAGAAAACTGCATTATATAAATAAAAAGATTAATAACCCAATTTCAAAATGGGCAATGGACATGAACAGGCAGTTCACCAATGGCTATATCCAAATAGATAACAAACATGAACATTCATCACAATCATTAGCCTTCTAAGAGATTCAATAATGATAATCACCTGACACCCAAGGTGCCAGCTAAATTAAAGGAAGAAAGGAAGGGAAAGAGAAAGAAAGAAGGAAAGAAAGAAAGAAAGGAAGGAAGAAAGGAAGGAAAGAAAGGAAGAAAGAAAAAGAAAGAAAGAAAGGAAGAAAGAAAAAGAAAGAAAGAAAGAAAGAAAGAAAGAAAGAAAGAAAGAAAGAAAGAAAGAGGAAGGAAGGAAATAAGGAATGGAAGCAGCAAAGGCTGCAGAGGGAGTAAAGCGATTGAAAGCCTCACACATTCCCGTGTCTGTCCATCTGTACAGCTTTTGGAGTAGGCTTTACCTCAAACAACCAGGAATAGAAATCCCATGTGATTCAACAACATATCTTCAGGGCGCACACCCTAAACATTAAGTGTCGTTTAGCACAAACGGAAGTAAGAGTACTCATGTTCATCACAGCACTTTTCCCCAGCGTAAGATGAAAGCAAATCAAATTCCCATTGGAGGAAGAATGGACAAAGAAACTGTGACAAACACAATATGGCAACGATGAAACCGTGGAGTACCTCAGGACATGGATGAACCCACAGAGCATTATGCTGAGTGAACTGAGTTAATTCCAAAAGGAAAAGAAAAGAATGACACCATTATTGGGGGGTGGGGGGAGAGAAAGCAAAGGGAACAGATGAAGCAATAGATTAGAGGGTTGACATTGATCTGGGTGAAGTGAGAAGTCATCATTCATGAATTCATGAGCGGGCAAAGAGAAATCAAAGGAGGAAGATCGGCTGAGCTACTGGTGGAAGCAGGGCTGGGGAGTGAGAGTGGTGATGATAAGTAGTTTAAAGTGTTGAACACTAAATTCAGCCGAAATGTACAGCCCCATATAATTGGTCACTTAAAAATTGTCTTTTAAAAATCCTATAATGTCCATTGGACAGTGCACACTGTGGATGTTAAGCAAAGTGTTGCATGGGGTACAAAGAATTTAACATCTGAGTGTCAAAATGGTCACAGGAAAGAAGCTCAAGTAAACACCACAGGTTCTGAAATGGAATTCCCAAGTGACTTTGGTATTAGGGCTAGAAGCATAAGGAAACAAATCACAGAAACTGTACCAAGAATTAAGTTTGCTCAGTCCTTGGCTAGAATGATTTAATGTCGCCTTTCCACCTTCCAAAAGCGGCACCTTATGAGGAGGATAATATTCTGAGGTTCTACAGTGGGTTAAACATGAAGCCAAGCATTGAGTAAACCACTAACTGTACAAAATGATGACCTTGAGAACAATAAAATCGCAGCAGAAACAAATCCACAAAAGACCCAGACGTGAACACAAAACTGATGAATAGAGCAGTATAACTAATATAAAGGTGAAAAAATATAGCAGAGAACTGGAATCTGTGGAAGAAGAACAAACAGAAATTGTAAATATGAAAAGTCAAGTGATTGAAATTGCGAAATCTGTTTAACTGCAGATTTGGAGCATCAGGAAAAGCTTATTAAGATGAATGAAAGGTCAGTGGGAAATAACAAGAAGTGAAAGAAAAAGAAAAAGAAATATTTGGGGTAGTGTAAAGTCTTACCATACACGTGCATACAAGGAATCAAGAAGGACTATTTAGCAGCTGGTGTTTTTATTTTAAATTGATGAATGATTTAAAACGGACTCAGGTATAGTTACATGATAGCACGTAACTGCTCACATTCTTTAATAAAAACACATGTGTAATATGAAACATCTTGTAGTTATATAAGGAAATGAATGGGTTGAATAATGTTTCTGCAGAAAGATATACCCACCAGGATTCCGAGAATATGCTTTTATTTTAGAATAACGTCTTGTGAAGGTGCAAACTGTTAAGTAGCTGACTACTAATGAAGGGTCTGAAGCTCAAACCTACCTACAGGTTCCTCATTGACTTGGTGAGCTGCTTCTGAAAACTCTACTGAGTCCTACCGTGCAGCACATGGGACACTTGGCAACAGGTTTGGTTTAGGTTTGCAGATGTAATTTAAGTGAGGACTTAAAGATGGCAGGATGCTGAGTAGAGTGGATCCAAAATCTAATGACAAATATATCCTTATAAACCAAAAACAAACAAACACAATACCACAGAGTTGATTTGGAACCACAGCACCTCTATAGGACAGGGTCAAAATGCCTCTGTGGGTTTCCAAGATTATAACTCTATGCAGGAGTAGAAAGTTTCATCTTTTTCCTAAACTACCCAGTTTGCCATGAGCAGCCCAACTTATAAACCACGAAGTCACTAGGAGACAGAAAAGAAGACACAGACCTAGAGAGGAAGGTCATGTGAAAATGGGGGCAGAGTCTGGGGTGTGTGTGTATATCTACACACACACACACACACACACACACACACACACACCAGGGAGCAGCCAAAAGTCCTTGGAGGCAAGCAGCCACTTAAGTGAGTGATCAGATAAATCCACAGAGAAGAAGCACACAGCCTGTGTGATCCAAGGAGTTCTGAATAATAAAATGTCAATCCAGAGGGGGGTACAGCACCTGAGCGTGAATTCAAAATACCCAGTTTTGCAGCATACTGTGGATGTTAGTGGAAACCCCAAATCCATTTGCCAAGTCTCTACATGGATTGAATCTACAGTGAATCCCCAATGACCTGAGTCTAGGAACGTGAATGAACTTCATACCAGACAAAGAGCCTTGTTAAGTGGATTTTAGCTGCTTTAGTTTGGCTGAGATGTAACATGTTGTCATTTGATCTTTCTTTTGACCCAGTTTGAAATTATTCTAGCTTTTAAAAATATGTCTGCTTTCTTTCTCTTTTTCTTTTCTCTCTTGCTGGTAGTGAGATCACTCTGTGCTTTATTTTCAATGGAAGGTTTTATCTGTTGGGGAGAGGTCCTTCTTTGGTTTTGCTGTGTATGTTCTTCTGTTAGGGGAGTTAGGATGGATGTAGTAACTGGATTACTAATTCATGGGGACATGGAAGGCGACATGGTGGGGAAATGTGGCGTCAACAAGAATGGCTTCAAGAAGGAAGAAAACGTTCCAAAGATGATCATAGTGATGATTACACGACCTCTCTTAATATTAAAGAAGTCAAATGGATGACATGCTAATTATATCTCTATACAGCTTTTTACAAATTCTTGGAGGAAAAGAACTGTAAAAGTTCCCTCGTATGAGAGTAAGTGCAAAAGTACTGTTACTTAATTTCTAGTTCATGGATGCACGCCTTTAATCTCCAACAAGATATGTTTAGGCATGACTCTATAATCAGTGTGTTGATGAAGACAAGCTCTCCCAGTGAGACACTTACCGTGGTCGACTCTGGGTCCCTAAAAAAAGAAGTTCTAATCAAAACAGTGGCATTTCAGGGGAAATGCGGGGCTACTTACACTCAAAACATACACATCAATTAAGAAGGTCATGGAATTTTTTTTTTTAAGATTCTAAAGGGGCACTTGTGACAGATTAGCATGAAGTACACAGGATAATAACAGGGCTTATCAGGATTTTTAAGGAAACTGAAAACTGTATTAGCGAGGAAAGGCCAATGAAGCTTCTCTGGGGGCCTTTACCACTCCCATCACATGCTCATTCTTCCATGGCTTCAAGGGCTTACTGCAAGCATTCCATCCTTCAGTTCTCCTATGACCTCTTTCGACTTCTATTTGTTCCCCCGGTTACAAGAATATTTAATCAGAACATGATGTGTGTCTCTTGAGGAGGTCAAAATTGCTGACCTAAAGTGGGATGAGTCAGAGCTCATAATCTTTAGGGGGGAGTTTTTAGGAGATGGGATAATTTCCTACAGAAATGTATACCCCTCTGTGGAAAACTTGACAGGGAGCCTCCCTCAAGCATCTCTAGAAGGAATCAAACCTGCTGACAACTTAAGTTTGCACTCCTGCCTCCTAGAGGAGTGGAGAGATACATTTCTTTGGTCTGAAACTACTCAGTGTGTGATAAGCAGTGAAGCAACGTTTGGATATTAATGAATACAAGATAGAACGAGTTTTATTCATTGGGGGGTCTTCAAAAAGTTCACAGAAAATGGAATTAAAAGGTAATAGAATCTCTCAGGAACTTTTGGGAGTCCTCTCATATTTAATAAAATAAGAACAAAATTGGCTTGCTTTGCTGTAATTGATAAAAAAACACAATGCTATTTTCACATTACCTTTCCATACAGTCTTGAATATCTAATGCATATCTTATAATCTCAGCATGTCAATTAAAAATTTGATTGATTCAATTACAAATTCAGTTCTTCCAACTCACGAGCCACATTGGGAGAACTTCGTGGCCACGCAAAGGAGACCGGGTAGTGCTCTGGCCTAAGTGCTGGGCTGCTGATTAGAAGCAGTGGAGACTGTGTGCTCCCTTTAAGATTTACACACTATATAGGGTTAGAGTTGCTATGACTTGGAATAACCTACTTGGCAGTATATTTGGTATGGAGGTTCCTGATCACACGTGGCCCCCAGGCTGCCTTATCACAATACAGCAGTACAGATGAGAAAAAAAAAGCACCCACACAAGCAGGAAACACTCTTACAGACATGCTCTTGAATGAAAGGAGTGAGATGCAAGAAAGATTTGGACAATTCCCCTACACAAAGTCCAAGAAGAAGAAGAAGCACTAACTGATGATCCTAGAAATGAAAACAGTGGAGAATTTCCAGACTAGGAATGATTTTGACCCAAGGGAACAACTTGGGAAATACTCTTTATTTTGACTTGGGTATTGGTATATATCAACATAAACATCATCAGGTTGTGTATTTAAGGGGATCATACCTTATGCCATTTACTGTAAGAACATAGGTTATATCCAGTGAAAGGCAGGTCATATGGCACTCCAGAAAAAAGGGTATTGTCCAGATCTGTACCATGTGTCAGTTTCTAAGGGCTAAATAGTCCCCACACAGCGCATCTCAAGCTGTTCGCATGACATCACTGAATGTTAAATTTGAAAAGACAGGAATGAAATGAGCTCGTATAAGCCAAGGCCAGTCAATTCCAGCACATGTACCTTTGTACCCACAAGAAAGAAGAGATGAATTTGGATTTGAATATAGGATGGTTGAATATGGAGTCCACTCTTAATTACTGCCTGCTCACTCTAGGCACACTCAAAGTGAGGAGGCAGATGGGAGCATAAGGGAGGAAGAGCTATAAGAAGCGGAGGAGAACCTGTTTATTATCATCAGCATACAGAATGGTGCCGCCTTCCCTACATATTGTGTGGTGCCAAATATGCTGTCAGAACACAGGAAATAATACACTTTAAGATAATGAAGTGTATTAGACAACAATACCAAAGGCAATATTGAAGTGTCAAATAAAAAATGTACAACAGTAAAGTACAGCAGATGCTCCCAGGCGCCTGCCTTGTTCATAGGAGAATCTATATTAAAGCAGAAATAAATACTCTGTGCTTGACTGGGTCTCCAAATTTTTACATGTTTGCTGGGCAAGACAAGCCATGCTGAGAGCCACAGCTTGCGCTAGCTCACCTTGGCTAGGACACCCCAGCCTCAGAGACAAAGGGCTGCAACCATTTGAAATTAATTTCCTGGTTGCATTCGCTCAGAGAAATGCTGTCCTTTAAAAATGATCAATTAATGAAAGCTCTAGTTCAATGCAAACATGGGGTCACAAAAGGCCTGGATTCTGTACAGGGTAGCCTGTTCCAGAGAACAGTGTGACATTTTGCCCCAAGGCCTCAGATGACATACAAGAGAGGGGAAAACAGGGGTAACACGACAGGGATTACAATACTCTAATGTCACAGAACAGCTTCTCCTAGGAAAAAATAAAAAAATAAAACCACAATGTGATAGATCAGAGGAAAGGTCTAGGATAAGGCAGCTAAAGGTGGGTTTCCAGTCTCCCAATTCCTTGCTGAGCATCTTTGGGCACGTTGGTCCTCCTGCTTCCATTTCCTCATTTTCCCAATGGAAAAGAGACAGGTAACAGGTAACACAAAAATCCCTGGTGGTACAGTGGTGACAACATGTGGTGCTAACTGAACCGTGATGGAGAGCCCACGAACTGCTGCCTATGAGGAAGACAGAGCCAACTGTGTCCACAAATATTACATTCTGGAAACACTATAGGGCAGTTCTGTTTTGTCCTGTTAGATTCACTGTGAGTTAGAATCCCCTGGAGAGCAATGGGTTTCAATCATGCACAAACGCAAATGCGTACCAATCACAAATGCATAGGCGTATCCTTTTTATTTATATAGGCAGGCTTGTAACACTGTCCCTCAGACCCTAAGATTCTGCCATGTCATTAAGCTTTCATTTCTCACAACTTCCAGAATCAACTTCTGAATTCCAAAGTTTTTAAAAAATTTTCCCCCTCCAAAATCTTAAGAGTGACTCCCTGGGTAGGTACATAACCTTCCGAATTAGGGAATCAGCACTCCTAAAAACAAGTCTTCCACAAATAAATGATGGAAATTGGTATATGAATTCCTAAGCTCCCTTACTCAGGTATGAGAATTCGGGAGCATAATGTTTTCTATAATGTCTCTGAATCTCCACACTCTAAATGCTTGTAATGGTAATTTGCCTAATAACTCACCCATGGGCTGCCTTGACTTGGCTGTATTTGTTTTCAATTTTCCTGCGTTTTATGAACATACTACTTTTACCTCCTAAAATACTTGTTTGAAGGTCCACAGGTAAGGTAAGCCAAATTTAGATTGTGCACATGTATTTGTGGGTGGAATCCCACTAGCAATGAGATCTTAGATTCCCAAGACCTTAGATCAAGGTACAGTGTCAAATAAATATATACATTTCAATTCATATTTAGCATAGGAAATATGTGATGTCATTCAAAGTCTGATCTATTCACGTATGTAAAGAAATTGGGCACTTCATATTTCAGGGGAGAACTGTGTGCGCATGTGTGTGTACACATGGACACTATAAAAGTGTATAGTGTAAAAACATAGTAGGACCTACGAGAGAGAAATTTATAGAAAGTCAGATCTATAACCACCCAAAATGGACCCAGCATTTTACTTCCCAAGTATCCATCTCATGCTTGCATCTTTTAAAACATAGAACTCGGTTATTAAGGCATCCACCATTCCCCCATGTAACTCAAAGAATGGACACCCTGTTCTCAGATAGAAGGTAGATCCTAATTCCTCTTGTCCAGTCAATGCATGCTTCCTCATGAAAATAGAGTAGGCCCAGGAGGGTGCTTCCAGAGGCTCAGTCAGACTGGGGAAACTATCATCTACCATGCTTGGGAAATGTGGATGTAGCCCTCCCTGTTTCCTGTTGCAATTGAATAAGAGAGTAAAGTCTTGACAATCCTATAACTTATCATCTTGGAACCATGAGGGATATAAACAAGAGACAGAGTTTTTAAATGGGAAGTTTTCTGTCCTTAAACATCTCATAATTCCTGAATCTGCCATTTAACTAGAACTTAAGTTATGGGAGCTCAAAAAAGTCACTGTCTGAGACAGGGTCTGTTACTTCCAATACACTGCAATAGAAAAAGTACAGTGTCTTTTTAGAAAAGACTTGATTCTTTTTTAAAAGAAGGAACCTTTCTAAGGTTTAACCCATTTGGTTATTTAGAATCATTGTCCACAAGACCTGTTTGTGTAGAGAAATATGATGAGCGGGGTGGTGTGGTCTTCATGAACTCAGTGGTTCTCAAACTTCAGTGTGCATCACTTTTTGACCACAGCTTGCTGGGCTTTACGCTCCATTTCTGATTCAGTATGCCCAATTATCCAAAAGGCAATGCTGCTGGTCCTGGGACCACATTTAGAAAATGATTGTATTAATGGTTAAATCTAGCAAGCACCATGGAGGTCACCAGTCCATTAGTGTATAAAGAATGGTCCCCAAACCAAAAATAGCAGCATCACTAGGGGTGAGCTATAAGTGTATATTCCTTAACCCAACGCCAGACATATGGAAAGGGAAAGTTTTTCTACAAGGCCCAGAGATCTGGGTTTGAACCAACCCTCCATGTAATCTGATACTCGGCACAGCATGAGGACACCACTGACCTCACCATTCCTCCTTCATAAATAAGGCAAACAAAGGCAGTGCAAAATGATTTGATCAAAATCCCAGAAGTTGATAGTGTCAGAGATCTGATGGTCTTCTAACATGCAGTGTGGCCAAATACAAGTCTGCCCAGGGTTTTATTAGTTTTTAATAATCTTTTTAAATAATCTCCTTCAGCATTTTTCTCCATGAGACATCCATTATTCACATTGCTACTAAGATGAACACTTGCCTATACTTTATTTTTTAAAATCATTTTATTGGGGACTCATACAACTCTTATCACAATCCATATACTCTCTAAAGGAAAACAAAAAAAAAAGTGAGTCGTCTCTGGTCTTAAGATTGATATGACTTCCTGCCTTTTCCCAGAGCATATTTTGACACTTCCAGGTATGAGAGTGTAATATACAAAATAAATAACCAGGGCATTATCTACACTACTATGGCACAAATTGACATAGCCATGCCTGTTTGTCCTGGCTACCTGTGCAGTCTAGCTGCTGGAAGTCTACTGTCCATGTTAAGAGTATACGCCCTCTTTGCCTGAAACAAAAGGCCCACAAGGGGCAGCCAAGTGGTCTTCTTAGAACAGCATCCTGACTTTGACTTTGTGTTCTTACAACGGCCAACTTTCGACTTATAACACTACTCTCAACTGCACACAGGTCTTTCTTTGTGTCCTTCCTAGTTTTTGCGTCCTTTCCCGGGGTTAAATTATAAAGTGGATGCGTTAGGAGGGAGGTACTATTGTACTCAGATTTAAATAATGGTGCAGGTGATATTTTATCATGTCAAGTCAACTTAAAAATAACATTAAATTTCTACTCTCTAAAGGCTGACTCTGAAGCAGCAGGGAAAACTCAGGCCTGTCTTATTCTGATTGCCTTCTAATCTTTGCTGTATTCCCACTGCCTCGTCTTCTGCTGGAAGAGACTGAAGTCCAGCTCAGGTTTCATTTTAAACTTCTTTTTTCTCAATTGTCCAGGAACTGGCTTGGTTTATGGAGGTAGGAAAATAATTACTTTAGCTTGCAACACATCCTCCCTCTGCAACTGACGAGCTATATTTTGCTTGCTTTTGTTGCAATAAAAAAGGAAAAAGCCTCATTTCGTGGTATCCATGTTATGTACAGATAGAGGTGATTTGCTAAGTATTTACCAATTACTATGTCATGGGCACCAAGCAGTCAGGAGACTGAAGCCAAAATCAGAGACAATTTTTCAGGTCTTTGTGTCATGGATTATTTATTAATCTAGTTATTCCTAACTAGATTAATGAAATTATTTTTTAAATTGTAGCAATACTTTTTACTTTCTCTCATAGCACCATCCAAAAATCAACTAAAAACAAATAGTCACAGAGATATTAATTAACAAGAAACTATATATATCACATACAGAAAGCAAACAACTAAATGGTAGAAGT
The DNA here is from genome assembly GCA_004026705.1 of Nesogale talazaci. NCBI lineage: Eukaryota > Metazoa > Chordata > Mammalia > Afrosoricida > Tenrecidae > Nesogale > Nesogale talazaci. The sequence continues at coordinate 16,359 of PVJH01039187.1, forward strand.
AAATACTTTTTCATCAGTAATTACAATGGACATAAATGGAGTAAACTGGTCTAAAAAAAACGAGAAGCTGGCAGACTGGATTTAAGGACACTGCCCATTTATATGTTATCAAAAAGAGACTCATGCTATATATAAGGACAAAAATAAGTTGAAACTCAAAGAATGAAAAAATATATTCCATGCAAATATTAGACTAAAAAAGAGCAGGGTAGCTATGCTATTTTTCAGTCAACAA
>PVJH01039188.1:0-16606 GCA_004026705.1 Nesogale talazaci
ATTCCATTTATTCTTAAATGCTCAGAACATCTTCCATGAAGCTTCTCTAGAAACCACCCGTATCTCTTTCTAGTCCCCTTTGGCCTCCAGCACGTTGCCACTGCACAGTGGGCACGCAACACAGGTCCTCATGGATGGGCTTTGAGGATGGATAGAACGTGTTTTTGTTTTTTGTTTTTTATGGTTTTTACCCAGCCAAGTGCTGTGCGAGGGTCAAATGGGAGACAAAAAAAAATGTGAGTGGCTGTCACTTTAATATTTCATGGACAAAAAGCACCATTTGTCATCTAGGTGCATTGCTCTTTTATAGTGTTTCCGAAGAAGATGGCCCTGAATGAATGTTTAATGACAGAACACGGTGTCTCTGCAGATTTAGAAACTGCAAATTAGGCTGGCCATCTCGTCAGAAACATCTGTCTCCTTCCATATGTGTCTCTGGTCGATGGGGAGAGGTGATCTTTCCCTGGGTCCTTGCAGATGCGCAGTTCCATTTGGGGGCTCCTGGAAGTACTGCTCCGCATCCTAATGGCAGCCAAGCATTGACACTTAGCAAAATGTGCCAGCTTGATTTTCTGATGGCTCCAAATTGACATGCCAGAGCACTGGCATCTCTGTTGATGAAAGGTAGAAAAATGGAAGGAGAATGACTCCTGCAACCAGCGAGTGGCCTGCTCCTATGCAAATAGCCAGCAGCGTGAGAGACAGCATCAGTCTCCGGTGACTTAGAGCCTTTCCCCAACCTTTCATCCCACCAGCCAGCTTGCATTTCCTTAAGACAACAACCAAAAGAGAAAAAAAAAAAAAAAGAAAGAACACAGAACACTCTCACTCAAGCCATGGCAGGAGGATTTCTCTTGAAATTCAGGATTCGGTTTTAAATGTACTTCCTATTTGGCAAATCACTTCTGGCTCATTCATACTGCACACAATGCAAAACAAAAACCATCTATTTGATATGACAATGTCTGTGATGTACTGTCTCAGCCTATGAATAAACAGTAGCTTGCGGCAAAGATAAGGCATTGCTTACACACTAATAGGCATTGGAATTACAGTGAAATTCTAAATGGACAGTACTTATGGTAATTAGTTAAAAACCAACGACAGAAACAAAGTCTTCCACTAGAATAACATCATTCAGACGTCAGCCTTCATTAAAACGGAAGCTAGTGATTCTCCAGGAAAATGGTCTTTATAATTTCTTACTTATCTTCTAGATGAGGGAGGGGAGTGTGTGCAGCTGGGCTGCGTCTAGATCTTACCCGTTCCCCTGGTAGACACGGGACTCCCCAACCCCTGGCAGTTCCAGCTGTTGATTGGAGACATTCTTTTGCAATCAAGGAAGTGGTCTGTGCCCATCCTCACCTTTCCCATGACTGTTGTGTCCACCTCCTGGTCCTTTTCCAATGCATTCTCCACAGAAACATCGTCTGAATATGTAAGATCCATCTCACTGTATTCTGAATAAAGTTCAGCAGTAAAACTTTGTTACTGGTTTTACCATGGCCAAAGGACTCTTTAAGACCCAATCTTAACTAACTTTTTTGCTTATCTCCTCCTCATCCTTCATTGCCTCTCAACACTGTCCTTTATGATTCTGAAGTTCAGGAAACTTGGTCTCACTTTCTCATTCCTCTCTCTAATATTTAGCTCCATTTTCTGGTCTCTGAATGGCCTTCTGGGTCTCTCTGACTCAATGAGTCTATGAGTCTCTGCCATCAAACCCCAAGGGTCAGGACTTTTCTGCTTCAAAGCCTGCGCTCAATCTGCAATGTGAAAACAGTGCTTAACATAGAGGATGGCATCGATATTATTGTCTGTTGCCCCCAGGTAGGTTCTGACTCATAGAAGCCCTATATTTTCAGAGTAGAACTGCTCTCTTGGGGTCTTTTGGCTCTATTCTTGACAGATGTTAATGGTCAGGCCTGTTCTTCCTTGGTACCAGTGGATGGGTTCACACAGAACCTTTGGGTTAGCAGTCAAGCACCAATCAGTTGAGCCATCTCGAGAAATTCTGCTCCCATGAGTGTCAGCGGAATTAGACACTGAATGAATAGTCACTAGAGCCCCTTTGGTGTGAGCAGTTTCTGTGGGCGTAGATACCCTAAATGTCCACCAACCTCCCCTCCAACCATGGTTTCGGATGTAGCATTGTGACACCCAGCTCTACCACCATTGTCATCTAGAGCTGGCCATGGCTGGAGGAGTTGGAGAAGAAGTCACAAGACTGAACTTGTGCCTCCAATCCTGTCACCCCCAGGAACAGAAGCAGAAGGCCAGGAAACAGTGCCTCAGTCAACGGTATGGCAGATCTGTGAGTCGTGCTGAGAGACTGGTCTTTGTTAAAGGCATCCCAAAGGCCAGTCAATTCACTATCAGGATGATGAAATATTCATAAGAGAGTGTGGTGTCTTCAATGAATGCGCTCCCCAAAGACCTCAGCTAAGGAACTGCCTGGAAGTTGTTGTTGTTGTGAAACACGAGAGACAGAGAGAGAGAGAGAGAGAGAGAGAGAGAGCGCGCTGTATGCAAGGAACATGTTTTCCTCCATCAGGACAATGTCGAGAGTTGCAGTCATTTGATTCAAATCAGAGTTCCTAAGAGAGAAGAGGATGACAATGGCGCCTGATGAACATCTGCTGGAGCCAGGGTGAGAGTCAAGGTTCTCAGCCCATTTTCCTCTGTGGAATTTACATTTTTGTGACTTGGGTACCAAAACCTCAGCTTCAGAAATCCTGCTTTCCTGACCCTCCTGCTGACAGAGGGGGTGTATTCAAATTCGAGTATTTGTCACTAGTGCTGTTGGGTTTAGATGGGCAAGATCTGACCATGGCCTTCTGTGGTAGAATTAGTCTCATGAACAGTCTAGTTTTAGTAAAACATACATTGACAAATATTTTAAACTTTCATGGAGGAGAAGGATACATATCCTTCAAAGCAGTATTAATTTATAGTAGATGGTGACTACAAACCAATAAGAAAAATGCAAATAACACAATAGAAAAATGGGCAAGGTCTATACCGAGACAATTCGTAGAGCAAATATGAAGAGGCCACACAGCAAAAAGGGAGTTGGCTCTACTTGCAATCAGAGAATTCTGTGCGTGGATTTAAACCATTTTGTACCATTCAACAGCAATCATGTACATTATATATATTTTTATATTGATTATTATAATAAATACTAAGTAGATATTTGAAAACAAACATTTTGCAGATCTGTGGATGCAACACAGTTAATTATTTAATATAGTTGAGACACATGGAAGCATGCTGATACACCCTGAGCCCTGGAAACTAAAGGAACCGTGGGAAGACTCCCGCTGGGACTGAGATGCTTCCACCACAAAACGCTGCACCCACTGGTTTGTGATTGTCCTGGTATCATTGCACATGCTTTGTCAGTCTGAAAATGACTTATAGGTTGGTGTCTCATAGGACATATGAGTTAATATCAGACTTATGACCTTGGACTGGGCTGGGATGCTTTCTCATTGTTCAATTGCTCTTGTATATAAAACTCTTTCTTATATCCCTACATGTGCTTATGAATTTGTTTCTCTAGTCTACCCAGACTGACACAGATGGATTTTCCAGTCCACAGAGCAATAAACGCTCAGTACCTTCAGACAGGAGGGTGGCTTGTGAAGTGAGTTGCTTCCAGTTAGTCAATGGGGGGACCTAGGTTTGCTGAATCATAGAGCCAGCACAGAGAGTCTCCAAGCTGAGGCTTGAGGCCTAGTGAGATGCCCTTGACAGAGATATGACAGGGTAGAATGTCCCCTGTGTCTTTGTAGATGGTAACTGCTTAGGGAACTTAAAAATCCCCTCTGGTGGTTTTAAACCCTCCAGTGGCTGCAACCTTGCAGCTCGTGGCCCAACATGTAACTGCTCTACCCCCAGGACGCCTTTAGAGTATATAGACATTGTAATTGGGGGGTTACGCTTTGGGGAGTCTCATAGAAATGTTTCATATTTGCTCAGGTTTCAGAGTAACCATGGGAAACAATTGTTGACCACAAACAAGCAGCCAAAGCAATAAAGTTCTTTTGGTTTTAGACCAAGCACAGGATGCAGGGCTTAGATTTACTCACTCGCAAGTAAATCATGGAAATATCAGGATTATTGGGGCCCCTGATAGGTATATCTGCAGCCAATCTGTTTTTGAGCAATGTAGTGAATTATAGAAATTCCGCAGAAATGGCATATGATAAAGTGCATTATGCTAACTACTTCAGTAAGGGGCCTTTTTACCTAACTATAGTAAGTAAAATAACTGGGGTTATACTCTTGTTGATGTATCACCAACTACCTTCTCGTGGTGATCTCACACACTGTAGGTTCACACATGCTCAGTACTGATCTTTCTTCACAATCATCGATATGCTCAAGTGTATTTTTGCTATGACCATTGTGTATGCTGCATGCCCTCCAGCCCCGTGGGCTCATCTGCCAGCACTCTATTGGATGCTGTCCTGTTCCAACCCATGGCACTGCTTAATTTCCTGAGTAGATATCCGGGCTTCTCTTCCTAGTCTATAAGTTCCACCGAAACATATCTTCTTCTGGGTGCTTCTGCTGATATTTGAAGTAGGGGAGGCATAGCTTCAAGCATAACAGGCATACACCAGCTACTAACCATACGGCAGCGTGACAGATGGCTGGTACACCAGATGATTGAAAACTCAGTGTCCATCATATGGCCGCTGCTGCGCTATAGCTCCACCAAGGCAGTTGTGACTCATAGAAACCCTGTTTACAACGGAAGGAAACCCTCCCCATCTTCACGATGGCGTCGCCGTCTCACCCATGGCTGCACCTCTTATGGTCACCCGTCTCATAAGAGCAATGGCTCCTCTTTTCTTTGCCCTCGTCTTTCCTAAGCATGCTGTCCTTTGTCCGGGGACTGGTCTCTCCCGAAAATATTCCAAAGCACACGAGTATTGTGATGTTCGCATAGCAGCATACGCTACTGTGACTTCTATGAATAATTCAGAAAATTATGTATCAATGTGGGGGTTACAAAATTACCAAACCAAACTCACTACCATCTAGTCAAGACACAAAGAAAGCAAGGTTTGGTCAAAGGATAAGTTACAGAACAATATGTAGCACAGGGAGTAATTTATTCCAATTTCAAAACAGACCCAACAACACAATGTATTAATTATGGATACCTGCATAGGCTCATAGATAAGAGAAATAAAGAGTTCACTGAAACGTGTAAAAGGAAAATTACAAAACCATCATTAACCCTACATTTCAGACATAATTACTATAATCTTGTGCTATATTTCTTTCCGGTTTTACACGTGTACATGCACTTTATATTTTCTTTTGCAGGATGTGGTTCCCACTGCATTGCATGTAGATTTATGTCACTTATTAAGAAATGAATTTGTACCACACGTCTTTCCCCATGTTATTGATATTCTGCAATGACAGGTTTTCAGCGACTGCGAAAGGACTTCATTTTGAAGTTTTCATGTCTCATTTGAACTGTGTCTGCACCAAGACTGATTTTCCACCATGGGGCAGTGGTCACCATAAGTTCCTGGATAAGAAACAGCTGAGTTAATTCCCCACAGCCCTACTAGCTTCTATGAAAGATTGGAGGTGAATTAAAAGAGCAGAAGTATAATAACTAACTAATGGATTCTGCGTCAATGTATGAAGCTAAGGGGAAAAGTTCATTGTATCTAGAAAGGTCTTAATCCAGGGCTAAGTCTCACAAAGGAAAAAAAAAAGTCATTGTGTCTGGAAAGTTCTTAAAATAGGGCTACTCTCACAAAGAAACATGAAACTTAGTTTCAAATGACCCGCAAACACCAAACAACCCAGGTAGAAGTGCGCATATGCATGTGTGCACATGCACTCAGTTTTCAGCGTCCCTTGCAAACAAACCTGAGTCTGTAAAAAGAATGTGGATACTTATATAGGTATCTGTAACACCAAAATGGCCTGGATTTCCAGTCATGGTTTTGCAAAACAGACTGATGGTGATTTCTTATTCTGACCTTGAGGTTTCTCAAGGATGAACTATAAACTCATAACATATTGGAGAGAATCAGGGTGTGAAGCAGAAGGACACAGCTTCTGCGAGGATGTGGCCACCGGGAGGAACAGATCTCCAAATCAACCACCCTAGGATGACGTCTCACGCTGAATTGCCATTGATTGGCTCTGATTCAGAGACGTATGTGCAGAGGAAGAACCGTCAACTGGTCCTGTGGCATCTTTGTGATTTGGGGTATGTATGGGGCGATTGCTACTACTATTGTGTCCATTCATCTTACTTAAGATTTGCCTTGCCCTCCCTGACCTGATCATTGACCTGTCATGATGCCCTTCTCTAACCACTGTTTTTTTGTGTGTTTGTGATATTTTGTCTAAGAAAAGAGAGAGAAAATGTTGCCATACTTGCTTCTGAGAATTCTTGTTGCATTTCCTCTAAAACTGATTTGTTTGTGTATGGTTTTAAAAATTATTTTAGCAGGACTTTGATGAGATCTGGATAGGCATGTCTGGTATGCTTCAGAAAGCAGACCTTCCAATATATCATCCCTTCTATCCTGACCTGTTACCTCCTCCCATACAAATCTCACTGTCATGTCTGTTGGGAAAACTAGTCCCAAATCTGATTTTTTTTTCATTGCCCCTTGCATCCTCATTAAACTTTGAGCATAGTGTGCTTTTGTTTCACCCATGTATCCACCATCATCTTGAGAACATATCTTTGGATCCCTTTGCTAGCTTAATGAGCACTTGTGGAATGAATGAAGGTAACCTATTTCGATACCAGGAATACAGATAATTCAGTTGGTGTTTGAGATGGATAATCAGAGTCGGGTCTAATAGAGTCGGTTTGTAATGTACAAGCCACAGGTTCCAGTCACATTCAAGGAGAGAGACTATGAAACGTGTGAACATCGGGATTAATAGGGTCATATCCCAGAGAGGTCACCTTAAAGTCTGTCAGCCACAGAGGAATGAAATAGAATGGCACCTGCACATTATTCCTTCAAGTCAATGGCAAGCAAATAGAAAGAGAGGATCCTGAAAGCGTTTGTTCTTTCTTTGGGAAAAGAAGAGTGCCTGAGTAGGGGGATTAAAATACGGCCGGGGGAATCCAGGGTAGATGTCCCCATCAGGACCAGTGGTGAGAGTGACAATACTGGGAGGCTGGAGGGTAGATGGAATAGAAAGGGGAAACTGATTATAAGGATCTATATAACTTCCTCCTTGGGGTAAGGACAATAGAGAAGTAGTAAAGGAGATATTGGGAAGTGTAAAATATGACAAAATAATATTAATTTATAAGTTATCAAGGATTTGTGAGGGAGGGAAGGGGGAAGGGAGTGGGAAATTGAGGAGCTGATACCAAGGGCTTAAGTAGAAAGCAAATGTTTTGAGGATAATGAGAGCAACAAATGTACATATGTATTTGGCATACAATGGACGCATGTATGGATTGTGATAAGAGTTGTTTGAACCCCCAATGAAATGATTTAAAAAAGAAAATAAAATATGAACCAAGACAAAGGAACCTGGAACACGAACAGTGGAGCAAAACTGGGAGAAAAATAATACAGTGGTCACAGGACTCTAGACTTTGAAAAATGACCTCTGGCAAGAAGGTATGGTATTAAAACCTTTCTCAAGGAGTGTCCGTGGAGCCATTAGAGGATTTGAACTAGGCCTTGGGGGAGGGGTTATGGAGAAAGGAGTTACTCATGTCTAATGAAAGAATACTGATAGGACTTCAGGATGCAGCTCGATTTTTAAGGCTGATGCTACTATGCTGTTTCCCACTGAGAGTGCTGCCAATGTATCTGTAGGCAGACAGAATGGGCTGACTGACACCATGTAGCTATTCATATTCTAGTGTAAAAAACAAAAACAAACAGTTGGCATTGTGGCAATCTGACTCAAGGCGACTCCATGTGTGTCAGGACAGAATGGTGTCCCAGAGGTTTTATCAAAGGTGTTTGTGTCTCACAAGTAGACCACCAGGCCTTTCTCTCTTCGAAGAGGCCTCTGAATTTGGACAGCTGGGCCTGTTCATTGTTTGGACTACCCAGACACTCTGGTCTTCTCAAACAGAGCTGATTGATGCCCAATGCCAGCGATCCAGGGAGAAATGTGAGTGTCACAAAGCCCTCTGGAGTGGCCACAACAGAGTTGCCTGGTGGGATGCCGGTTCTCACAAAAGGTGCGTTTTTTGGCAGGAGGGTCTCTGCACACACCACCCTCATTTCCTGGCAAACTGATTGTTGTGAGTGGAAAAGGCGGGACCATGGCACTTTCCAGCTTCAGAGCCCTGGGGACTGAAAGTTGCTTCTCTTGTGATCCAAAATCAGGGGTTGAAATCTGCAGTGAAATTTTATAGCCTGGTTCTTAACGGGTTCCTGTCTATAAAATTAAAGACTGACAATAGATTAATAAGTCTTGTAAAATGTCCTGAATTGTTAACCACTTGCTCAATTAAGTTTGGTGGGGGAGGGGAGGGTTACGTTATAGCTTCTAACAGTGGATGTCCTGGGTTTCATGCGGATCATTGGATTTAAAAGGTGTGGCTTTGTGAGGAGGAAAACTTGGGTAGAGATAAAAGGTGAGCTTATTTTGGTAAATAAGAGCAGGTGTGGTACTTCTCAGAGTCCCACCAGTGGTTCAGTGCTCTACTCTCAGCTGGCGGTCTCAGAAAATAGACCTGGAGACCTGCTTCTGAAAGATCACAGCTTTGAAAACCACAGAGAGCACATTTGGGCTCGGCCAGCAAGACGTCATCCTGAGTTCGGATCCATTTGATGGCAGCTCTCAATAACTAATGGTGCTCGCCATCCCTGACCTCAGAGCCCCTGGTCTAAATAGCCACCACTTCATCCAGTTGTCAATGTAATTTGTAAACACATCTTTCTTTTTCTACCCAAGTCCCTCTCTCACCCCTGTCCCAATCAGAACCCAAAGGGATCCTCAGGGAGATGACAGCCAGGTGCCCATTTTGCTCCGAACTCTCCAATAACGTCCTTTCATACATAGTTAGATCTTGAGACCTTGTATTGTCACAAGACAACCAACATTGTAGTGTGTACCCCGCACAAGACTACCTGTTGGATCCCATGGGATTTCTACCACCTCATCGATCAGACCTAAAGGAATTGCATCTCCTTAACTTCGTTGCTTCAAAGAGGAGAGAACTCCCGGCCCTCAAGTGGGGGTGATCTCCATGGACCTGAGTCATGGATGTTCACCCAGTGCTTCCATAACCTCTAGCTGATTCAGCTTTCTCTCAAATCTGACCTTCCTATAAAGACCAAAGACCTCCCACTGAAATCTCCGGGTGATCATTCCTTTAAAAAGTCATTTTTTTAAAAGTCTAGCGTTCCATGGCCACTGTATCATTTTTCACCAAGTTTTGCTTCACTGTTCATGTTCCCAGGTCCTTAGCCTTGGTTCTTATTTTAATTCTCCTACTCAAGCACTCTTCTTTTCCCAGAGAAAGAAGAAACACTTTCAGGATCCGCTCTTTCCATTTGCTTGCCACCAACTTGAAGGGATCATGTGCAGGTGCCGCTCCATTTCACTCCTCTGTGGCTGACAGATGTCAAGGTGACCTCCCTGGGCTATGATCCTATTATTTCTGGTGTTCACACCTTGCATAGTGCCTCTCTTTGGGTGTGGCTGGAACCTGTACTTGCTCCTGTCTGATAAAGTATAGCAATAGTATTAGGCTATGTGTGAATACATACACGATTTCATTCAATGAAATTGTTAACATCCATCTTAAGAGGCTTTGAGAAGGCAAACAGCCATGTGAAGGGCCATTACCAACCAATAGTCAATCAGGAACTGGGTTCTCCAGTCAGGCATCCTACAAAATGCTGGCTGCAGCCAATAAGGATCTGAGACTGGGGTCTGATCTTTCCCATCTGAGCTTCAGATGAGACCTCAGCTCTAGCTAACACCTGGATTGCAGCCTACGGTCAGATCTAACTAAACCTTGCCAAACTCCTTACTCACAAACATTCATTGGCTTAAGGATTTGATTCCACTGGTTAGTGTGCTTGATAACTGAAAGACTGAAGGTTTAAGTCCACCTAGAGAAACTTCAGAAGAAAGACCAGGCGTTCTCACCCTCAGCAAATCAGCTACTGAAAACCCTATGAAGCACATGTTTAATCTGTCCCACATAGAGTCATCAAGTCTCTGGATCCGCTGAATGATTTGTGGTCTTTATAGGTTGTCTGAAGTCATGAGTTTGGGGTAATATTAGTGTGCAGAAATAGTTCATTAATACATCTGCCTTTTACATATGTATCCCTTATTAAGCACTCAATCACTTCTGTGCTCTTTGATATTGTTGTGCATCCTTGACGTAAGCCCTCCAGCATGACTCCAATGAATATTTCTTCCATCCTCCACTCAAGTGGTTTCAATTCCAGGATGCCCCTCAGTCAAATTGTCTATGGAAGGGGAAGAAAGAGATCTCCTATATATACGGGGATTTGTTAATCAGAGGATATCAACCGGTAGGGTGTCCAAGTTCTTCTCTGGTGCCCCTGTCTGAAGCCTGTACAATCCAGGAAGACAAAGCATTCATGACTCTGCAGGTCTGAATGCTGAGATCCTGGGGGAAAACCTAATTGAGAACTAAAGCATGTCTCTTTACTCCAAGCTTGAAGATGTCTAAATCATGTAGTTATTAATCACGGGACGAGGCTGATATGTTAGCAGCTTTCAGATGGAGTCAGGCATGGAAGGCATGCTGCTGACTCTAGCAGGTGCTGAGCGAGGCGTGCTGCATACGTTTTCCCTTCATTGTAGCCTGCAGTAGAATAAGAAAAGCAATGCCAGGATTGACGTTCAGTCACACAGCTAGTAATGGAGAAGTACTGCCATCAGTACTGCCATGAGATGCTCTGGATGCCTGATGTGCACTGCTTCACTTAAGTCTGACGACGAACATATGGGGTATTGTTACTGCTTAGACGCTGTGGAGGCAGCTCTGATTCATAGCTGCCCTGTGTGTAACAGAAAGAAACCCTGTCCAGCCCTGTGCCCTCTTGCAATGATTGTTCTCTTGGGTTCATTATGGGAGGCACTGTGCCAGCCCATCTCAGTGAGGGTCTTCACTTGTTTTGCAGACCCTTTACCAAGCAGGATGTCCTTTTCTAGGAATGGATCTTTACTGGTAATGTGCCCAAAATACCCGAGATGAATTCTTGCCATCCTGGTATCTAAGGAGCCTTCTGGCTATGTTTCAACGAAGTCTAACAACAAGCATAGGAAGTTGGTAGGAGCAATTACACACATGTGTTCTGTTGTAATGGAGGAGGAAAAGGTTAGGCCTTTGTCTGAAAGCTTTAGAGTTGGCACTCAAAGCCAGTCTGTCCTCTAAATGCATGCTCCTACCTTGTCCCCTTTACCACCCAAATTCTCTAGAAACGTGGTCTGACAGGAAATCAAAGGTAGACCAGTACCTCTCCAAATCCTAACCTTTTTATCCCAGGGTATGTTACCTGCACTTGGAACAGGTAAGAAGAAAATTGTGGCACAGGATGGCACAACTGGAAATTCCTTTGGTCATTTTTTGCAGCTTTGTCATATAGCTTGAAATACAAAGAAGAGGTGGTTGCACAATGGTTAAGTGTTCATCTGCTAACCAAAAAGTCGGTGGCTCAAAGCTATCAGTGGCTCCACAAGACAAAACATGGGACAGTCAGCTTCCGTAACACTTGCAGCTGATGAAACTCTATGGGGCAGTTCTACTCTGTCCTCCGTGGTCACTGTGAATCCGAATTGACTCAACTGCAGTGGGTGGCTTGAAGAAATCATGTCTACAAATCTCTCCCTTGTGTTTTAATGTTACCTTTTCTTAAGATTGAGATATGGTATAGAGTTGCAGACATTGGGGCTGTTAGTGTCCGCTGTTTTATGCCTTGCTATGCGACTGGTTCTTCCAGGTTAGCACTGATTCTCAAGCCTTGTCATACCTTGGATGGCAGGGAAGGGTGAGAGCATTCGCCCCTCTGAACACAGAGAAGCACTGTCAGTTACACAGAAATTAATGATGGGATCAAATGATGGAAAGTCACGTCTTTTGCCTTAAGATTTCTCTTGAGGCAGTGCAATTTGTCATTTATGGGTCTGGCTGAGTTTTATTGTTTCCTATTAAGATAAGTCTAAATGAATCTTTAATGACAGAACACTGTATCTGGACAGATTTAGAAGCTGCAAATTAAACTGGCCATCTCCATCTGGAACATCAGTTTCCTTCCAGAGCTATCTATTACCCACAAAGGGGATGTGCCATTAAAGGGTCCCAGCAGATGTGCGAGTACAGCTGGAGGAATGGAGTCCCTGAATGTTAATGGTGCTGGTGCCATATGTTTGAAGAGGTTGTGTGTCTCTGAGGAAGATGCAATCTCAGAGTTAGGGTTCCAGGTAATTCTCTCAACCTAGCTAGGATGTCTTCACCAAAACATTATCGCCTCTGGCCTTGACTTTTCAATCCATGTCTTCTCTCCATTCTTGACTCCTCTATCATTCCCCCAAGATGGCGCACGCACACACACACACACACACACACACACACACCCTTCAAAGTGCAAAATGGTTCCATGCTTCAAAATCCTCTCAAACATTCTATGGTACTTAGAATAAAGACCAAATTCCTTGACATGGCCTCTAAAGTTCTTTCGGCAACTGGGCCTACCTTTCAGGGCCATTGTCCCCCAGCCATCACCTCCCACACTCTCTTCTGGACTCTCTGGTTATCCTTCAGGCCTTCTGGGGTCCCTGGTTCCATCTTGATACAGGGTCTTTGAACTCATTCTCCCTGATGAAATCACTCCTCGCCGCTGCCCACCACTCTGATTTCCTTCCTGCCTGTCTGCCAGTTCTCGTTCTTTCAGCCTGTCCTACTATAGCACTTGGCCACGGTCACCCCCTTTCTTCCTTGACTTTAAGTGAAGGCAAGGCCTACCTACCTCCTTCCTGTTGATTTTGATAGCTTAGCATTCAGTTCTTTCTGCATAGCATCTCTATTTGTCTTCTGAGGCTGTGATAGAAAGGTATAACAAACTAATGGATTAAAATAGTAAATATAGTCTCTCAACTTCTGAAGACCAGAAGTTGAAAGGAAGTATCATCAGGGCCATACTCTTTTGGAAGCTCTAGGCTCTTGGCTTACCATGAATAGATATCAACTCATTGGCAGTGGGTTTGGTTTGTTGGCTTAGTGGCTCTAGGAGAGGCTCCTCCCTTGCCTCTTCCCCAATGCAGATAGTTGTGGAAACTCCTGTACATTCTTTAGAATGTAGAATCAGCACCACAGTCTCTACCTCTATCTTCAGATGGCCATCATCTCTATGTCTCTCTCATCTCTTCTTTGGAGTTGCTATTCATCTTAGAACCCAGCGTACATAAGGGTGAACTTATGCTAAACGATCACCTTTTCAAAGATCTTATTTCCCCCCAAAAAGAAGAAGTCACACTCAAGGTATTATGGACTCAAACTTGAACATGTCTTTTGGAGGGACATACTTTAACCTACAATGCGAGCCAAAGAAAAGTTCTGGAGCTGCAATGCCTGTAAAGCTGCAAGACAGAGGATGACTGTGAGCACTCTAGCTCTCCTTTGGCACCCTCCTTTCATGGAAGGATGCATTTAAATTTGGCAGCATTAATAACCAAGTTCAAAATAAAGGGGGGAGGAGTCAATATGGTGAAGGAAGCTGCAGGTGTGACTCCTGGCATAGTTATTCAGCTACGTGTCCTTGGGCAAGGCAATCCACCAGTTTGATCCTGATATCACTTTAGGTCAAGTAGCAATAGTGTGCACAGGGGTGCTCTTAGGACTGCATGAGAAGCTACAGAATTTGCTCAAAAAAGTACCTAGCACTCAGCAGATGTACCAGATACTCAGTACGCTCATTAATAATAGAATAGTCTGCTTGTTGTTCACAGCTCAATGCTATTAGGTTCAAATAAGATGTCCACATTGTTTAGAAAATTGGGAAATGATGTACCACATATTCAGCACCACACATAATCTTCTCTGGAAGCAGAGATGTGGCTGAGCAATTGGATTTTGTGATGACAGCCGATAGAATGCTTATGACAGTCTCTCCTGGCTGATGTAGCACTTATTTAAGCTTTGGAAGAAGGCAGTCAGTTTTCACAACCCCATCCTCCTGACATCCATGGTGGAACTACAGTTTTGGAGAGAAATGAACTACTCTTCCAGAGACAAAATCAAGACATAGAGACTTTTGTGGCCATTATCTTCTTTCTGAGACTGTCTTATCCCTTTTGTGACCCTCTGAAAGGAGAGCACCTGTCTGGTGGATGTTGGCTTTGTGGTGGTAGGGTCCCAGGGGAAAGCAATACCCCTGAATGCCAGGGCCAGCAGCACCATTCTTTTGTCAAGTGTGACCTTGGGGACTCTCCTCATAGCCACCGTTATCTCTAGTAGGGACAGTGGTGAACTCTGAACAATGCCTCACTGACTTCCTTGCCTGTATCTTGGCACCTCCATTCCACTTTCACAGACCTGCTACTTTTGTAGAATGGTCCTTGAGGTGCTGCTGACATACTGACTGTGAAGCTGTCCCTGGGATCCATGGTGGCTGATATTTACATGCCTGATATCCAGATTTGACTAAATCCCTTAAAGATATCATGAGGGCATGAAACACTTCACTAACTCATAGGTTTATGTGCATTTCAAGACCACATGCAATTTTGAGGTGGATTTTAGCAAAGTTAAGCTGAGGCTCCTGCTCAATTCTTAGGAACTGAGGGTGCACCTCTTTCCATGTTATCTCCCAAGCAGGAAAGGTGTGGCAGAGACAATGGTGTGAGTTCACTATGAGTCCTCTGCTCCTACGATCACACAAAGTTACCTCCCCTGACATCTAACTCATGTGGGGGTGAGGTAAGGCCCTTCTAGACCCAGCTTCTCAAATGTGTGTTTGTGAAGCTTTCCCTTTTATTCCTGGGGAAGTCTGAGAGACCTAAGAAAATGATATGTAAAGAGACTGTGGCCCTAACTCACTACCTGGGTGATTGTCTCTGAACACCTAGCTGTTCTAGGAAGTAAACAAAATACCTTTATGGCTGAAAGTCACAGAAACCTGGGAACCACTTGCCATGAAAGTTAGCATTATTCATTCTTAGTACAGAGAACGTGAGTTTGTTTGTTATGTGTTTTTGTTTTTTTAATTACTGAAGAATGAAGCTATCCTTGATAGTTACCACTCAGTCTAATCTTACTCATGTTGACCCCATGAATGCTGAAAAAATAGTTCATTAGGGTTTTCAATGGTCACACCCTTTTGGAAGCAGCACCTTTCAATGCACCTCTGGGTGGGTTTGAACAGCCAACCTTTCCCTAATAGTACCATACTTGACCATTTGTGCCACCCATGGATGGACTATCATAAAATCTGCTCTAATTAACGTACAGAAGTAACAGTAGAGAGACACATAAATTACAGGCTAAAAACAACTCACCTTTCATTAGGGTACAGTTGGATGACTTTTGCCAGATGTATTTTTATGCATGCAACCATGGCACAGTACTTTAACACTCAATTACTAACCAGGAGGTTAGTGGTTTGATCCCTCCAGCTACTTGAAGGAAGAAAGGTGCCTCTGAAACTCTATGAGGCAGTTCGACTCAGTTCCATAGGGTGACGATGAGTCAATTGGGCAAGAAAGAGCATCGTCACAGCCCTGAAAAGACAGCACATCTCCACCTTCCTCATGATACTTATCATGCTAATCAAGGTTTTGTGAAGTGAATCATCCACAGCACGTTACTATTTAATTTTCATTAATAAGAAATTACTTTTGAGGAGTCTCTCAACTCATCAGTCAAGGAAGCTGAGTCATTTTTTAGTAGAAGTGAATGCCCAAGGACATGATCTTTTCTGGCCTTCTCTACTGCCTAGTGAACTGCTGCTCAGGGTTGTAGTTAATGAAAGAGTGAGCAAACCTGTGCATTAGATGGTTCATTCTAATGTGATGCTCGGGGAAGATCAGAGGAAGGATGATGCCTAGTCAATAGGGGACAATAGGAGTAGGAGTGGAGGGGGGAAATCGCTACAAGGCAGAGCAGGGGAGGAGATAGCAGGCATTGATGACTGTGACTGTTCACTGCTGTCCAAGTAGGCCCTCAACTCATGAAGACCCTCATGGATGGAACCCCAGAATGTTTCCTTGATGATAAACTTTCTTGTATTTTTCTAAGCCTTTCTTCTGTCGACCAGCTGCTCACCTTTCAGTTAGCAGCCAATCACAAGCCACTTGCACAACCCAAGCTGCACGGGCTATGTGGAAAACCAAGGGACAACAATGAATCGATAGCTTTGAGTTCCCTTTAAGTGGCTGAGATTTGGGGGAAGTGGTGGAGTTCTAGGCACACTGTTGTCTATTCACTACCTTTGGGACATTTAAAGTAGACAGCACCTACATTGGTAATGAGGTCTAACTAGAAGAAGGGATTTGGTTGATATCCTAGAATGGGGGTGGCACACTTTTGAGACCAAAGAACCAATTACATCCCTCACGACAATTTACAAAGTATTCAAGAGCTGTGAGT
>PVJH01039189.1:0-16634 GCA_004026705.1 Nesogale talazaci
ATTGTAGTGTGCATGAATATTCTATTCTTTCCTTATTGCTGAACAGAATTGTCTGCAGATAGCCACTAACCAGTTTTCATGGAGCCATTTCCAACTCTTGGCAACCTTCTGCATGTCAGAGTTCAATTGGGATTTCAAGGATTGATCTTTTGGATATAGATTGCCAGGACTTCCTCTGGAGGCGCCTTTGGATAGACTTGCTAACCTCCAACCTTTTGGACAGAGCTGAGCATGTTAGCTATTTACATTTGGCTATTGTGAATAATGCCTCTTATGAGCATTTGCAGGCAAATTATGTGTGGACCTATGCTTCCATTCATCTTAGACACCAAAGATCATAGTGTATATTTATATTTATGTTTTAAAAGTACTGCCAAATTGTTTTCCAACATAACCATACCATGTGGCCACTCCACCAACAATAATGGTTCCAATCTCACCACCTCAGCAACAATACTTTGTATTTCAAATCATTTTATTGGGGGCTTGCAAAACTCTTATCACAATCCATCTATCCATTCACTGACCAATACTTTTTATAGTCTGTCTCCTTGATTCTTGTGGGTGTGAAGTGGTATCTCATTGTGGCTTTAATTTGCATCTCCCTAATAAGTGATGTTGTTGAGCATCTTATGTGATTAGTAGCCATACATCTATCTTCTTTGGGAAGATTTCTGTGATAGGTAGGTTTATTGTGCCAACCTGGTCAGTGAACACATGGGACTAATTGAAGGGCAGAGAGATAAGTGGCTCAGTGAGCCTCATCTTTCTTGTCTCTTGCTCTTTGATGACCAGTCCAGTGTGCAGCTGTGTTAGCTTATTCTCTGCCTCAATTTGCAAGCTACACTGCCTCTGGGACACCTAACCCATGGATGGTGTCACTGTAGTTTCAGGTTCCTTCAAGACCTGCTTTGCCACGCTACTAGAGTAAATATCACTTGTGCAGGGGATTGTTCAGCCCCTGCCATCTGGCTGACTGTTAGTGACCTGACTTGCTGTTTGCTACCCGTGGCCAGATCGACTGAATTGTTCTACAGAGGACTACCTGGCAGCCCTCAAGACTTGAGTTGCACTGAGGCACTTGTACCACTCTATAGGCTAATGAGTTGTTTGTTTCATATGTTGTACATCTACCTATATAAAATACATGTAAAATTCTAAGTGTCTTGCTTTTGTTTCTCTAGAAAACCCTCTCTAAGATAGTTTCATTCCTGATATTTTGTTGCTTTTTAAATTGGTTTGTCTCATTAATTTGTAAGAGTTCTTTATATATCTGTATAAACTAAAAACAAAACAAAGCAGACCCCAACTAATTGCCATGCAGTTGTTTCTGATTCAAAGAAACCCCACAGGATGGAATAGAACTCCCCTGTGGGTTACTGAGCCGTAAATCTTTTTTGATTTTTTTTTTTTTGGTGTGTGGACATCACTGCCTCTGGTGGTCATGGGCGCTACCCAGTGCCGCTCCTGAGAGCCGCTACTGGATTTGAACAGGCAAGCCCGCGGGCTGCAGTTCCGCACTCAACCACTTATGCCACCGGGGCTCAGCCGAGCCATCAATCTTTATGGGAATGGATAACCTCAGACTGTCGGCCTTGTAGTTTGCAGTCCACTGTGTATCTCAGAGCACCTTGTATATCTGAGTACCAGCCTTATCTCTGACACATAATGGGCAGCTATCTTCTGCTACTCTGTGGTTTGACTTTGTGCCTTCTTTACTGTATATTTCAAACCTCAAACCTTTAAGATTTTAATGTAGTTCATTCTTTTAATCTTTAAAAAATGAATTGTGCTTTTGAGGTCACATCTAAGAAATCTTTGTTGACCCAAGATCATAAAGATTTTCTCCCAAGTTTTCTTCTAAAAGTATATAGTTGTAGCTCTGACAGGTTTATGATTAATTTTGAGTTAATTTGGTGTGGACTGTGTGGGGATCTAAATTCATGCTTTTCACTGTGGATATAAAACAGTATCATTTTTTTTAAAGACTATCCTGTTCCCTTTGAATTGCCTTGGTGCCTTTCTCAAAAATCAATCGACCATAAATAGAAGAAGTTATTTCTGAATTCTCAGTTCTGTTCCATTGATCCTTCTCTATCTTTATGGTGAGTACCATATTGTCTTGATTCTTAAGGAAGGCTTTGCAGTTAGGAAGTGGACACCATGCAATTCTACACTTGTTTGTTTCATTAGCCTGGATTTTTGGCATTTTCATATAAATATTAAAATAAGTTTTTCCATTTCTGCAAAAAAAGCCCTTTTGGAATTTTTTTTGTATAGAATCTATATAGATCTTTTGGGGGAACAATTGCTATTGCAATATTAAGCTTTCTACTTCCTACATATAGAATATCGTCCCATTTATTTTGAATTCTTTCATTCTCTCAGAAACATATTGAAGCTTCTTTGTGTGTACAAATCTTAACAACTAGGACTGTTTTGAGAGCTCCAACAAAATTTACACACACACACACACACACACACACACACACGGGGTGTTTTCTCTTTTTTTCTAAGTGGTTTCATTGAAAGCAACAAAAACAATTGCAAGTCCTCGTAGTTAAGTTTAGGAAGCAGTGTGATCAGTGAAAAAGACATTGTGGCCAAGAGGACCAACTCTGGTGTATGGCAATTCATTTGAGCTCTATCCTTTATCTTGTTTAGAATTTGGGAAGTTTAGAGGAAGAGTTTGAAAAGCAGCTAGAGAAAGGTTGCGATTCATGGTTTGGTTATAATGTGCCACTGTGATGAAGATAACAGCAATATAGGCAGGAGTCAAAAGGCTGCTCTAAGGGCCCTCATTCTGCCAGAGAGTCTCTGTGGGTTTCTAGCAGAGACTGAAGCTCCACAATGGAGAGTGACCATTCCACCTCATTGGATCTCAGAACAACCCGGTGACCGCTGAGTTCGTTTTATCCACATTTCACATTAAGAAGGAGAAACTTTCACTCCCAAGGTCATGGACCTTGCAAGGGGTAGTGGACCCTGATTTTTCAAATTCAAAGTTGTGCTTTTTCACTATGCCTCCTGGCTCCAGTACCCAGACGGGGTCTCCTGAGAGGACCTGCCAGGCGATGATAAACACTGGACATGGCTCATTCCTCATCAAACAGATGATGACTCTCCATTGCTTTTGACTTACTGAGTGTGCTAAAGACTCAATTTTGTTATCAGATTCAGAGAGGCAGCAGTGGATCAGATCATCAGCAAGGATCAGATGGGAAAACCAAGCTCAAGTCACGAGGAATGGTGTTGCTATTGCCAAGCTCCAGACATCAGGAATGATATTGCTATTGTCCTTGGACCACCGCCTCCATTCTGACACGGTGTGAGCCCCTGTCACCCAGGAGGGCTGCTCTATCAGACTTGTCTGTAGAGGAGCAGATCGCAGGGCTTTCCTTCTTCAGAGCTGCAGGGTCGGTTCCAACCAGAAACTCTTTCGTTAGCAACTGAGTGTTTAATTTTTTTCCCACCAGAGACCCTCCCCAGGGAGCTGTTGTGGAAGGTAACCAAAATCATCCGGTTGCACAGCTACAGAGATTGGGCTAAAACACAACCTTTGTTTCCAATTTGGAGTGTGACCTCACCCTGACACCACATTTTAACTCACAGCTTCCATTTCCTCTGCTGAGATAGGATTAGAGGGACAAAGTCAAGCTCCTGGCCAAGTGAGACTTCAGTCAGGAGCTGTGAAGGCCCTCCTGCTGGTGGCTCTGAGCCTGCTCACCCACTGCGCCTCTGTGATTATAGGCTAGAGTTGGGTCTCCCTTGATGACTCCCTAGCACCTTTCTGGCTTCCTCTTCAGGAGACCAAGGTTTCATTCTTGGCAAAGTCTTTGATGTGGCACCGTGGAAAGTGCATAGGCCTTGGGATTAGTTAGGTTCCCAAACCTAGTTGGCCTATTGCTCCCTTTTCAGAGAAACCAAACCAAACCAAACCAAACAATGCTCAGTGTTCCCCTGGTCAATGAAAAGCATTTGTACTACAGCCACCGTCTAGGATCAAATGTAAAGATCTGCTTTGGCAGTCCTCCCAGGTGCTTCCAGAGGCGCCTCTCCCCGAGGGGCTGGTGGTGAGGATGTATTTCCCATTTTGGGAATCACAGAGTTCTAGGAACTTTTTTTTTTTTCCCTTTTCATTTCCACTATTTGCTAGCTTTTTGATCCTGGGAAATTAAATTTATTTTTCAAATCCAAGCATCAATTTGCTCCTGGAGAATGGCAGACATAATTTTTGTAAAGATTAAATTGAGATAATGTCTAACAAATGCATGTGGAAGTGATAGTTGAATATGGTTTGGACAAGTAGGACCCTTTTCTTTTTCTAGTGGCCTTGAAATAGCTGTGTTTAGTGTTGGACAGGAATCACCTTGGAAGAGTATGTGAATCACCTTTGGCTTCAGTAATAAGTAACCTCCAAATCTCAGTGGCGCACCATAACCCATTTATTTTCTGCTCGCTTCACAAGCGGGCTGACTGGGCCGTGGCTTAGCTGGGTGTAGGCAGGTAAGGACTCTGCTCTGCGTG
This sequence comes from Nesogale talazaci, assembly GCA_004026705.1. Lineage (NCBI taxonomy): Eukaryota > Metazoa > Chordata > Mammalia > Afrosoricida > Tenrecidae > Nesogale > Nesogale talazaci. Next base: position 4,528 of record PVJH01039189.1, read on the forward strand.
TTTTCTTATTGAAAGACCTAGACTGAAAGAGCAGAAACTCAAAGGACTGGAACGTATTAAAATTTTTTCTTACATTGAGGTGTGTAATCCCTACTGAAGGTAGGGATTTTACTTTCATGAGTAACTACTTCAAAATTTCTTCATCTTTGGCAAACAAAGTTCAAAATGGCCAATGAAAGTCTACGTTAGCTCATGGATGGCTAGGAGAGATGTTTCATTTTCGATGACTTCCAAGTTTCCTAGATTCATGCTCCATGCATTTCAGCCACGGACAGATGCTTGCAGCTGTTTCTTCTCATTTTGAGCCATACCCTATCAGCATATGAAGGGCTCAAAAGCATCGCTCCATCCACAGCACTGTGCTCAGCTCTATTTTGAGGAAACAGCACTCCCCTTGTTGTATTTTGAGTGCCTTCCAACTGGGGGGTGGGAGGTGCCACCTCATGCGTCCCTATCAGATAATATTCTACTGCTATCCAAGAATTTTCACCGGCTGATTTAAAATTTTTTTTTCCTTCAGTAGCTGTAAAGGTGCTTCCTCCTACTCTGTGTTAATCTGGAAGCTCCACTCGAATGTGTGTACCATTGGTACTCCTGCTGGAATTTGAATTACCAGTGGCATAGAATTCAGTATCACAGCAACATACGGGCCACTACAGTATGACAAATGGTTAGACAAGTGGTGGCCATCTTTCTTGTTTAAATGTTGGCATTCTCAAAGCTCTTCCTATTCTTTTTCTCTTCTTCCTTTATACTCATTCCCCCAGGTAATTTCATATGCAACCTTGGTTGCAGTTAATTACTCTCTAACAAATCTCATTCACTGAACCCCCCAACACGCTGCCTATCTGATATCGTCACTAGGATGTCCTTATCAAATACAATAAAATAAAATCCAACTCTGGCCACTTATGTCAATTTAACTCCATATTTTCCTGTCTTTACTTCCCAAAGGCTTCTCTTATCAGCCACTTTCCATCTCCAAGCCACAATCCCTCTTAGAATACAACATCCTTGCAGCATCCTCTATGTCTATATGTGTAGTGAGGGAACTGGTCATTATCTCAGGGTCCTGGGAGGTCATTTCCAAACTCTTGGTCATTTCTGAGTGGTTGCAATCACTTTGCTCCTCATTAAGGAACCTGTAATAGTTTATGTTAACAAGGTGACTCATGGAAAACTTCTCCATCGTTTATATTAAAGAGATGACTCAGGATAGGTTCTGGCAAGGCCGGAAAGGCCAACCATGTGATGAGGGGGTTGGGAATTTGAACCCCATAGCAGGGTGACCTCGCAGACGGGACAAGTCTAGAGACTGACTTCAACTATGGGACCAGTGATTTATTGAATGATGCTGACATAACAGAATCTCAGTGAAAACACTAGACATCAGCTTCCCCAAATGACAGTACTTTTTGATTATTTGTCATGCATTGATAATACAACCCTGAGGACATGACATCCTCCCAAACTTGACTTTTTGTGTCTCTCCCATTGGTTAATTCTGACTTCAGTTTAATAAAACTACAATTGTGAAATATAGCTTCTTCTGGAGGTCAGAAGGTCATTCTAGTAAATGCTGAAACTGAGGGAAACTAATGGGAGTAATGACCAAGTGTGGCCAGTCCTTTAACTCTGAGGATGGCTTGGGGACCCCTGGATCTGTGTCAGGTCTGGAGTGAAAGACTCTTTCCTCAGACTGTGCAGCTGGCCTAACGCTGGGGAGTTGCCAGAGGCACTGTCTTCTGCATCCTCCGCACCTTCTATTTTCTGTACCCCAGCAGCACCCAGGGTCATTTTTTATTTTTACATTTGAACTTGGTCTTATCTTTCTTTTGTGTAAAACTCTTTGCGTTCTTTAGCTTTTAGGACAAAGACCTGGGACTTTTCATGGTCTCCAGAACCCTGCATGCTTTGTAATTTTTTCCTGTCTTATTTCATCTTGCTCTACTCTTGTTTTCCCCTATATGGTAGCTATAACACTCTTTTTTTAAATTCTTGATTTTGTTATGTTCCACTTATGTTACAAACTTTACACAGATTCCTGTTCCTTTGCAATATCCTTATCCTAGCTCCACCCTTGAAATCCCAGCTTACATGTCTCCTATTTGACAATGCATTCCCTAGCCTCTTTGAGCTGAGGGACTTGTTTTGTCTTCTGGGATTTAAACACGTATGCATGCATTTCTGTGTGCAGAATGCACTTCGTAATGTTATCATTTGCTCATGTGACTCTCCACCTGGGCTATGAAGTCTGAGGGCTGAGGTCTGTCTCATCTTCCAAACAATATTTAGTTTGTTAAAATAACTGCCAAAAAACTTGCGTGAAGTTCAGTGAAATTTGAATTCTCTGTTCATAAAACTAGGCTAAGCCCTGTCAACACAAGCACCATGTTTTGGAAGGAGAAATGACATTGGACCTCTTGTTTCACACATTTTTCTTTGTACTATGACAGAAATTGTAATCTAGAGAGAGAAAATAACTTCTTAAAGGATGTGATGCTGGTGAATGTCCAGCAAGGACAGAAACAGCCTCAGAGTTCCACCTGAAAGGGAAAGGTTTTTCATTCTCCCTCTTATGAATGCTGTCATTCTTTTGAAGACTTACTTTGTGCCAGGAAATCCATCAGGCCCTTTGCGTAAAGAGTCTCTACATTTGGAACCACAAGGTCAGCTTATTACCCATCCTAAGTGAGGTTATGACATGTTCAAGATTTATAGCTGCGATTCTAAAGCAAAATCTCTCCCTGCCCCCCAACGCTACAAAGAGTGGCAGCACTCTGTAGATGACAAAATGCCTGCTTCATGGATAACATGGATGTCTATAATTCATTTCTCTTGGTATTTGCTTCAAGGGGTAAGAAGGAGGATTGAGACTAGATCAGCAGGAGTCAATTCTCTTTCGAACCTGGTCATCACTGAAACATTTCCTAGAATAAAGCATGAGAGGTTTCAGAGCTTGTCTTTAGAGCATCAGGGTGATTTATGGTGATTGTTGGAAGAAGATGGAAACTCAGGGAGCTGCACAGAGCACTTCCCAGGTCTTTTTCCCTGTTACCTGATGCAGAGGAGGTAAAGAAGAACATGAAGCCATGGGCACCTTCTTATGGAGACCAGATCAAAGCAACGCAGTAGTACCAAATCATTTCGCTAATTGTGAATGTTCTCTACTCAACCCAAACCAAACTCACCAACAACTGGATGCTGACTTGTGGTGACCATGTGGGACAGAGTAGCACTGTCCCTGTGAGCTTCCAAAATTTTAAGTCTTTATAGGAAGAGAAAGCCATGTCTCTCTTCTTAGGAGCATCTGGAGGTTCGGACTGCTGACTTTTTGGATAGCAGTCCTACCAGTAACCTAATGTTTCCAGGGTCACTTAAATGAATCCAGTAACAGTTGCCTCTCCCCCTAGAAGAATTTACTTTAGAGGACAGCACTGAAGCTACAGATCTGGGAGAGGGACATGTCTGATCAATGCACACAGGAGCAATTGAAGGGGGAAGAAGAGAGAGTAGAGCACATCCTGGCCCACCAACCCTGGAGGATGATATCCCTACTCAGAACAGCCAATGCACAGAGAGAACCATATAGCCTGTGCTGCTATGAGACACAACATCCCTCACTGACCCCATAATCCCACAGGGGACAACACTGGAGACACATGTGGGAATTGCACCTGATTTGACCCCACCACACTGAGGCAAAACACTAAAGGCACACAGCAGAACAGCAAGGGGAGCAGAACAAGGAAGTCCTGAGGGAATACCAAAAATAGACTTTGGTCCTAGGGTGTGACACCCCATCAGAAAAACATTCCTAAAGGTCAAAAAATAGACTTTAAACTATTTACAGGCTTAAAAAAAAAATCATTCTGGGTTTTCTTTGACATTTTTGTTGTTTGCTCTGTTTTATTTTTGTGCATATTATTATCTCTGCAGATCTGTCTAGATAAGACAGGCTGGATAAACAATCTGGAGGAGAAAATCATGGTACCAATTGTGGGGGGGGGGCGGTGAGGCGGACATGGGAGATGGGGAGGGGGAAATGGAAATGGTGATAACAAACCTAGGGGTAAGGGAACAACAAGTGATCCAAAATCAGTGGTGAGAAAGGTGTAATAGGCCTGGGAAGTCTTGATCAAAGTCAATGTATCTGAGAGGAATTACTTAGACCCAAATAAAGGCTGAACATGATGGTGGGACAAGAGGAAAGTAAGAGGAAATAAAGGAAAGAACTAGGAGGCAAAAGGCATTTATAGAGTCTAAATTCTGGCATGTACATGTAAATATATTTATATGTGGTGATGTGGAAATAGCTCTATGTGCATATATTTATAGGTTTAGTATTACGGTAGCAGATGGACATTGAGTCTCCACTCAAATACCTTCTCAATGCAAGAACAGTTGCATTTGTAAGAATTCTACCTTACAAATCTGGCTGGCCCAGAGATGGGAACTGGAAATACAGGAAATCTAGGACAGATGAATCCCTCAGGACCAGTGGTGAGAGTGGTGATAGTGGGAGGATGGAGGAAAGGTGGAGTAGAAAGGGAGAAATGACTCCAAGGATTTACATATAACCCCCTCCCTGGGGGGTGGACAATAGAAAAGTAGGTGAAGGGACACATTGGTCAGTGTAAGACATGACAAAATAATAATTTATAAAATATCAATGGTTTATGAGGGAAGGGGGAGGAGGGAGGAGAAAATGAGGAGCTCAAACCCAGGGCTCAAATAGAAAGCAAAATGTTTTGAGAATGAGAATGACAACAAATGTACAAATGTGTTTGACTCAATGGATGGATGTATGGATTGTGATGAGTTGTATGAGGCCCCAGTAAAATTATTTAAAAAAGGAAAAACAATGATTCCAGTGAGTGGCATGCAAGAGAATCCAAAGCCACACATGTAGTGTTTCTGTGCGGAGATGTTAATTTTCTGGCCTAAATCATTAGCTGTCTCAAGAAACCAAACAGCCTGCTTTCATCCCTCTTCTGACCATTGTTAAATGCTTAGTACGGCCTTCAGATTTCCTCATATGCTAAATGGTTCCTCCAGTAACTCTCAGTCATATCAGGACTCTAATCACCAAGGGCTCCACCATCTGTCTGTTTGCAAAGAATGGATAATCCCTTTAAAGTCTTAATAGTAATAAATGGTCTGTTTGGTCTTATTTTCCAGCATTAGCCTTTAGTCATACAGGATCCAACCCATAGGGTTTGAATGGAAATACCTGTGAGGAAGGGTTATTAGTTAGAAACAAGAAAAAGTTTGGAGCAGGATCATATCAAACTCAATGTGGGAATATTGATCCTGCCTTTGCACAGAGAGGGAGGGGAAGCATGTAGAAATCCCTGAAACTGATGTTGGGAAGGCATGGGTTGCCAGACAGCTTAGCTGTGCCAGGCCTAGCCAAGTGAAAGAGGGTCCCGGGTCACCAGACAGTGATATTTTCCAGACTTTGGGAAAACTTTGTGAGTCGGAAATCACTCTGAGCCTATCTGACACTTGTGTGCAGTCCACTGGTCTTTACTTCTGTGGGATGGCTGAAATGAGCTGGGCAGGATGGGCTCAGGCATGCTGTAATAAGCCGTGGGTCATTAAAGTAGCAAATACCAAATAGACAAGTATCAAACCAGACTTGTTCCACCTACTCTGCTCTATATCTATTTGTGCCACTTCTATACACCTCTGTGACTGTCTGGAAGCACTTCCAGAATCTTCAGCAGCAAATTTGCTAATATCTAGCTCATTTATGAGACAGACTCATTTCTGAGACAAGTGGGGTGTAGAAGAACGAGAGGGTCCTTATCCACTGTTAGGGGGTTGCTTTGGTATTTGGACTTAAATATAGTGGAAAGAGAAAACGCCAACAGTTGTGCCCAGAGATGGATGACCAGCTATTCCTTCTCTGCTATGCCCCACTCCTTTTAAACTTCAGGACAAAAGACTCGATTAATCACATGGTCTTGTTGTTGGATGCCTTCTTGTCTTTGAGTTGATTCTCTTAGTAACCCTACTGCCCTGTAGGATGTTCTAAGCTGTAATCTCGAGGAAAGTAGGTGGCCAAGTCTTTCTTCTGCAGATCCATGGGGTGGGTTCCAAGGGGCAACCTTTTGGTTCTCATCCCAATGCTTAATCATTGTGCCCCCAGGGCTCTTAATCATTGGTTGATTCTGTTTCATAGCGAACGTTGTGTACAGGGTCGAATTTCCCCAGAGAGAAAGTTTCTATGGCTGCCATCTTTATAGAGAGGGGTCTTTGTGGTGCGCGGTGTTAATGTGCTGAACTGCCAATCAAAAGGTTGGGTGATCAAGCTCCTCAGCCACTCCACAGGAGGAACATGAGGCTGTCTGCTCCCCATCTGGTAGAGAAAGGGTGTGGGGCTTGGGGGTTGCAATTCTAGACCAAGGTAACAGCCAATGTAAGAGTTCTTTGTAATAGCTCCAGGGAGAATGATGAAGAGTGAAGTTTGGGGGCAGAGGTGGAAGACGGTGCTAGGGACCTTAAGGGGAGGTAGTTGTGGGATTTTATGGGTATTTGCTGTGAGGACATCGGGGAGACATTTCAGGATCATTTTAGGATTCTCATTTTGCCCCCACCCCTTCACTATTATATTTTTAAGCTCTATCCAGGTGGCTAAGGGAACTCAGGTGGGGCTTAAAGGTAAGCTTTGGATTACCAACCTCAAGTACGGTGATTAAAGCCTATTAGTCACTCTGAAGGAGGCTGCCTCTTCCCATCAAGATTTACAGCTTCAGAAACCCTACAGGGAGTCAGATGCAGTGGATGACAGTGAGTCATGTGACCATGTGTACATCTAGTTACTTGCTTCTTTTTATAGCACTCTGCATGCTTTCCTAGTTTTGTTTCCAACCCCTTGTTATTCCAAATAACCCTACGATGCATGAAGTCATGTGTGTCCCATTATGGACTTCTGCGATCATGTGTTTGTGGATGATACACTCAGGAGTGAGTGGATTTGCCGGTTCAAAGAGTAGCCATACACTTAATTTGATTTAAGTAGGACCAGATTGCTCTTCATGCTGACTGCAGCCGTCTAATCTCCCTTCAGCAGTGCGTGGAGGCGTCCATAGCACAATGCATCTGTCAGCACCTGGTTTTATCCAACTTTCTGTTTTCCTCCCTGTGTAATAGTGTATAGTGACATCCACTGTTTAAATTATCATTTATTTGCTTGCTGATCAATGTGGACACCTCTCTATAGGCTTCTTTAGCTTTTGTTTGGCTATTTTGATTGTTGGTGTTGTTGGCCTATAACAATTTTTGGCCAATCTTTCTCTTGGGATTCTTATATTTTTTCTCCTTGATTTTCAGGAGTTTCTTATACATTCTGGACATTATCCCTAGTTGTTTTGAGAAGATTAGAGTTAGTAGGAGTCCTTGAGATAAGCCAGTCTGACTAGATCATTTTACAGTTGAAGAAACTGAGGCCAAAGCCCTCTTTGCAGTGACTTCTTAAGATCATACAGTTAGAGAGGGGGGAAACTGATTATAAATCAGTGCTCCTGCTGAAGTGACCTCCCCATCCCTTTCATGGGTCATCTCCCATTTGTGTGGGAGTCATTTTATCTAAGGTAGAAAAGACCTGAGTAGTCATTGATTGTTACTTGTTCCCCATCATCTGCATGTCTTTTCAGGCAGAAGGACCACTTGATCTGACCTGTTGAGTAACAAGATGACTTTGAAGTTGCCTAGATTCTAGGATTCACAACTATTTCCTTTATTCAGTCTCCCTCTCAGTGCCTTAACTCAAGACTTTATTATCTTTACTTGATCAGTAGTTTATAAATTTTGGTGCATATATAAGATTCACCTAGAGACCACCAACTGCCATGGTATTGATTCTGACTCTTACTGACCTTGGAGGGCATAATAGAACTCTTCTCTAGGATTTCATTGATTGCTTTTGAGGTGATGGCAATCACTAATGATTCTACAGGACAGGGTAGCACTATCTCAGAGTATTTCCAAGACTGTCACTCTTTATGGAAATAGAAAGTCCTGTCTTTGGTTTACAAAGTATGTTAGTCTGGGCAGACTCGAGAAACATATTCAGGGAGACACTCCAATGTGTATAAGAGAGAGATTTATATAAAGTGTAATTGTATTGTAAAGAAATTGCATTGTAGAGTAATTGTAAAGAGTAAAGAAGACATCCCATCCCAGTCCAGATCAAGCCCATAAGGGCAATGTTAGCCGATATGTCTGATACCAGTTGATAAAGTCCTCTCGAGACTCGCAAAACATATTTAATGATGCCAAATGCAGGAAGATCACAAGCCATTGGGTGGGAAGCCTTGTTGATCTAGTGGTGTTGTAAGCATCTCAGAGCTGGCAGGGGTCTCTATTGTAAGCATCTCAGAGCTGGCAGGGGTCTCTATGTGGCTACTCTAGCTCGTGGCATTAGTGTAGTTCCACATGTCTTGCCAGCTGCAATGTCTCGCAGGGAGTAAGTCTGTGTCTTGCCTCCAATGAGCTATTTATCTCAGTATCTCCAAATGAGGTCATCAAGCTGTGACCTGATTGGAAGACTAAACTCCACCTCTTAACTCTTTTCCTTTCAAACTGACAACAGATTATAGAACTGCCACATAAGGCTGTAAATCTGTTCTGGATACGGATAGCTTGCTCCTTATCCCTTAGAAAAGCTGGTGGGTTTGAACCACTGATATTTAGGTTAGCAGCCCAAGTGGTAACCTTCTATTTTACCCTAAACTCATTGGATTGACTTAGAAAACTATTAAAATACAGATTACTGCCCCACTCCACCCCAATCTCCTGAGATTTTGATTTAGAAGAACTGGGAGATTCCCCAGGCATCAAAGACCATACAATCGGGCTGAGCCCCGGTGGCGTAGTGGTTGTGCGCGGGACTGCGGCCCACTAGGACAGAGGTTCAATTCCAGCAGTGGGGCTGGGCCTCCTACTCCCACCACTGGAGAGCAATGATGCCCCCCCCAAAATATATATATATAAATATATATAAATATTTATATATAAATAAATATAAATAAATATAAAAATATAAATATATATTATATATAAAACATATATATATGTTGTGGAAAATGATGTACGAGCCCCCAATAAAATGATTTAAAAAAAAAAGACCATACAATCATATCATTGCGTGCCCACATTCCCTTTCAAATCACTGAAGACAAATGTATGCATAAGCAAATGTGGTGAAGAAACACCCAGCTATCAAAAGTTATACCATCTGAGGTCTTAAAGGCTTGAAACAAACATGTGGCCATCTAGCTTAGAAGCAACAAAGTCCACATGGAAGAAGCACACCAGATGTTGGGGGAATCAGGTATCAGGCATCAAGGAACTAAAAATTTTATTAGTGTAAATGAGGGGGAGTGCAGTTTGGAGACCCAAAGCCCATCTGTTGGCAATGGACTTCTCCTTACCAAGGAGTCACAGGGAGGAGATAAACTAGTTAGGGTGTGGTGTAGCAATGATGAAACATACAACTTTCCTCTTGTTCTTCAATGCTTCCTCCTTCCCACTGTCATGATCCTAGTTTGGTTGGACTGGAGGATACACACTGGCACAGAGAGGAGACATAGGGAATCCACACAGATAATCTCTTCAGGACCAGTATTGAGAGAGGCAGTACCAGGAGGATGGAGGGAAGGTGGGCTAGGAAGGGGGAACCGATGACAAAGATCTACATATAACTTCCTCCCTGGGGTATGAGCAACAGGAAGGTAAGTGAAGGGAGTTATCGGACTGTGTACAATATGGTAGAGTAATAATAATTTGCAAATTATCAAGGGTTAATGGGGGGATTGCGGGGAGGGTGGGGGGAAATGAGGAGTCAATGCCAAGGGCTTAGATAGAAAGCAAATGTGAGAATGGTGAGAGCAGTGGACGTGGAGATGTGCCTGACCCACAATGGACCTGTGTATGGATTGTGATGAGTTAGGTGGTCCATGGATTGAATTTTGAGGAACAGTTTCATGAGCTATTTCATTGGTCTTTAGTCACTTCAATTTGTCCTTCAAGTTGTCAGAGGTCCCCTTCTCCAAACACCTTATATCTCCATGTTTGCAGCCTGACCACCCATCAGAAATGTGCCTCCTTATGGAAAGTCTATGAGTCTTAAAAATCTAAGTCAAACATAATCTCCCTTGTAAAGCTTTTCCAATTTTTCTAAGAATCAATCTGAGTGGTAGAGGACAAAAATGAAGAAATGTGGTAGTAGTACTAGCAACCCATGGTCAATAACCAGCCATTGATGAAGCTTGACTGGCCAGCACCTTGTTCCCTGTGCACAGGATCACCATGGCAGCTAACCACAGAAACAATAGCCTACGCCATGATGGGCATCTTTCTGTGTAAAGCTCCTTCTTGGAGAAAGGTGGAAAAATTCCAGACTAGACTTTTAAAAAACTCATTTTTTTTGTGGGCATCACTGCCTCTGGTGGTCGTGGGCGCTACTCAGTGTTGCTCCTGAGAGCCGCCGCCGGATTTGAACCGCCAAACCCGTGGGCCGCAGTCCTTCACTCAGCCGCTTACACCACCGGGGCTCAGCCCTAAAAAAACTCATTTTTTTTGTGTGATTTAAATAAAGTTTATTCTTTTTACAAAAAGGTGAGTTTTATGTTTTTTTTCTTTCAGTGCCACAGCTATAGGAATATCTGTTTATAAAGAAGTAAGAAATCTTCTCCTTCACCGTGCATCTTTTTCTGCACATCTTTTTCTGACTTTTTCTTGTTAACCAGTGATAATAAAACAAGGATGGTACACTCTGAAGAGCCAGGTAGCATTTTAGGCAATGTGGATGGATCACATGGGTCTTGTTACATAATCTTTATTATTTTAACAACCTTTTAAAAATGTATATTGTTTCTACTGTACAACAAGCCAGGCCAAATCTGACCTGGGAGCAACAGTCAGCCAACCTCTGGTATAAAATATTTACTTTCTGTCTCATCACTGAAACTGCCTTCTTCAAGCTTCCACTTGCATCAGCTGCCTAGAAGTCAAAGGGAGAAAGGCCTTATTTACAACAAAAGGTGGCTGATGACAATGTCGGTGCTCTTGCTTGCTTCGGATTCCTCAACCCTTTCCCACCACTCATTTGCTACATCTGTTGGGCATCAACACAGATTTTGAATGGTTATTTCTCCATTTTCTCTAAGGACTCACCAGAGGTTTTATACTCATAATTTTTAGGGCAAATAAAAGATCTCTTAGGATTCAAGAAGAATCACGATTAAAAAAACACATCTTCATTAATGCTAGTGTTGCTTCAGGAAGAATGCATTCTTCTGAACGCCACATTCTAGAGGAGGAAAGACTACTTGGGGCTGAGCCCCAGTGGCGTAGTGGTTGTGCGCGGGACTGCGGCCCACTGGGACGGAGGTTCAATTCCAGCTCCACGGAGCAAAGGCTGGACCTCCTACTCCCACCACCAGAGAGCAGTGATGCCTAAATAAAAAAAAAAAAGAAAAGACTTCTTGGGACTGAGCCCTGGTGGCGTAAGTGGTTGAGTGTGGGACTGCAGCCCACGGGCTTGGCGGTTCAAATCCAGCAGCAGCTCTCAGGAGCAAGGCTGGGTAGCTCCCACGACCACCAGAGGGCAGTGATGCCTCCTCAATAAAAAGAAAGAAAAAAGACTTCTTTTCCACCAATAAGCTGCAATGTTTTTAAAAACCCTCAACTCTGGACCACCACCCATAGACTTTGTTTTCCTACTTTGGCTGAGCCCCGGTGGCATAGTGGTTGTATAGGGGACTACGGCCCACTGAGCTGGCAGTTCAAAAAAACTCATTTTTATCAAATATACTTGCACATAATTTAGTCAGAGTTGTCCTTATGCAAAATTAGCTATGAAAAATAGCAGTTTCCATACATCTTCTCCATATTTCTTTCTTCCTAGAGACCGATTCTTTGGTTTGTCTCTAAAAAAATTGCTTATATTGCTCTCTGTGACTTTTCACATCTAGGTACTCTCTATTGGCTTTCCATGGCAGAGGATGATTTAGCTCTCTTCCTTCCCCCTTGCTTTCTAGTGGATGTACCCCCTTTAAGCACCTGTGTTCCTACTGGTTAATTGTGGCAGCCATCTC
>PVJH01039190.1:0-16626 GCA_004026705.1 Nesogale talazaci
CATGGAAAGGCATTTAGGATGCAACTTGTGAAAAAGGAAGACTATGAAGAGGGACCGTCTGAGAAATACTGCCTCTGTGAGGGGCTGTAGAAACAAGGGACCTTCCCCACGAGCACGGTGTGTGTGGCACCCAGCGTTCCGGAAGGCATAGAGAACAGCAAGAGCTGAGGTCAACTTCAGCCCCTGCATGATTTCATTTTTAAGGATACAGAGTAAATTGCTTTAAGAATCAGGGGCTTTGAAGATTTCTTCTTAAACAAAATCCCAAGTAGAATGATGTTAAGTTTCCATATGAAGCCTCTAATTTAAATGGTCCCCCTCGTGTGATTCTCTCCCCGTGTACACACACATTTCCACACATCTACATGGACAGGCGCATGGAGAGGTCCTTTGGCACTGGATACCACAATCTTTACTGCAGCTAATGTTGAAGTGAGAATATGAAGTCTTTCTTTATTAATAGTCACGCCCACCAAGATAAAAGAATAGATATGTTTTTAAGGGAGAGGAAGCATCCTTGTGCTTAGAAAAAAATTAAATCAATTACCCTACCAACCAATTATGCCAGCTAATTAATTTTTCCCCACATGCATTTTAATCAAGTTTTAATTATAGTGCACACTATGTTACAATTCCAGCTTCTTGCTTAACAATTCGCAGTACATTTTCTGTGTTGCAGAAATTATCATTTTAATTACTATTGAGTATTCCACTGAGCTGATATCACTTAACGCACTCCCGCAAGCACACCTCTGCGGTTAGACCCTTGAGCTTGTTTTACTGTGGTTTTATTTTTGGTTTCTAGTGTGTAAGTAGTGTTTCTGGTGGGATAAACTCACTCTATGAAGTCTAATGTGCTGAAGGAGCTGTGAGTACCAGGGCTGTGGACCCTCAGAACTTCGCTCTGCATTCTGTGTGGGCCCTGTGCAGTTCTGGGGAACTACAACTGGGATCACAGGGGAAGGGTCCAGCTGCAACGAACTGTGTGACCTTCTGCAATAGCTTCAGCCTCGGGGGGTCTCGGTGCTCATCTTTACAAGTAAAAACTGGAAAAGAAACTGCTGGGCCTCTAGCTGGTGCTCCAATGCCACCGCGGCCACGCGGGCTTCAGCACGCAATGCCAGATGTGGCCACTAGGGCACTTCCCCAGCACACAGCCAGGCCAGAGCACAGGCAGACACGTTCTGAATGTTTTCTTTCCTTCTCACAAAGACACTCTACCAAGGCATCTCAGGCATGCCCTGCCTTCGAGAGTTGTTTATGCTTCTTCCCCCCTGCCCCGAGAGTTGTTTATGATCTGCTATAATGCACCCTCACACGGTGACCTCTTTTCCGAGTTTTTCCTGTCCAGCCAGCTGCTGGATGTAGTTCTGCAGCCTCGGCCCGGAGGCTACCGCAGCGCAAACACACTGGTGCCCCCTAGCTTGGCTATGGATCTGTTTGTTGGTCTCTCAGCCAACAATATTCAATAGGAAAGAAATTCCACATTCCCTAAGACCAAGCCCATTATTTTAAGACGGAGTCAGGGAAAGAGAGCATGACTGGGGGCCCACCTGACTGACAGCTGTAGTGGTCTCATTGTGCCTTCTGCCATCTCATGCACACATTGGAGACCCCACTATATAGCAGCACCTTGTGCTCAAGCGGGGTGACTTCACACTGGCTAATGAACTCCAGAGACATGCCCCCGGTTTGTCACACGGGACAAAAACTCTCTACCACAATTCTTAAGTATCATCTGTCTCGGTTTGAATTCTTGGTTGACCCTGGTCATGAGTGTCAGTGATTTAACTGCTCCGAGCTTTACCAGCTGTCAGATCTGTAAACTATGCAGAACACTAACAGTGGTCTCATTGGTGGGTGGAGGCCCTGGGTAGGGCATGTGGCTAGTGCTCGACTGACAGCTGAAAAGACCAGCAGTCTGAAGCTACGCAGAGGCCCCTCCAAAGACAGGCCTGGTGATCTGCTGCCCAGAGGTGACATGCAGGAAACCCTGCGGGACAGCTCTGCCCTGCACACAGGAAGTGGCGCTGAGCCGCACTGCGGGAGACAACACCCCATGAGGCTTGGTTACAAAGAGAAAAACCAGAGCCGACCACAGAACAGAGAGCTGTCCCTTCGGTGTCGGGGGCTGTACATCTTTATGGGAACAGAAAGTCCATCACCCTCTCGCAGAGCAGCCCACGGGTTTGAACTGCTGACCTTGTGGTTAAAGCTCAACACGGTCGTCCACTCTGCCATAAGGCAGGTCTCTCTCAATGAATGTTAGCTGCTATTAGCGGAATGTCTAATAGAGCAATCTTCTCTAAAATTTCCTGTAAATCCTGGAATTCCTATAGAACCATGGCTGTAACTGGTGGTGAAAGGAGAAAGGGGTTGTATTAGAACAGGTGTCAAACTCAGTTAAAATGAGCACCACTGATTTTCTAATTTGACTCATCTCCAGTGTTATAGGATTAATGAGAGACCTGTGTGTATGGTACTGCCTCGATCTTCTCTAAGTCCTATTTTCTTCATAACATCTTTTTTTCTATTTTCATTTTATTGCAGGGCACTGTGGGCTACAAAAACCTACTTTGTGGCCTGTGAGCCACCACCAGAATGACACCCCTGCATTAGAACATATGCGACAGGTGTGTATATACAAGGGGGTCTCTAGCATTTGTGGAAAAACGGCCTCTCCTTTCAAAGGGGGCTCTTTGAAGCCCTCTTGGGGAGTTTTAGAATGTCCAACCAGTGCTAGTCACACAGTCTCAATAACAAGGATGCACAGTACACATTTCCTTCTATAAACTTCTTAGCTCTTGACAGATTGTGACATAAGAATTGCTGGCAATAATAACACGAAACACCCGTTAATATTGACTGAGAAGCTTGGCCATCTGTACCTTCTGCCTCCTCCAAGTCTTTCTTGTTGGCCAACAGGATCTCGTCACGCTGGTCCGTCAAGAGGTCAGCCAGATGATGGATGATTGCTGCTCTCTGCGTGGGAAGAGAGTGCCCCAGAGGGACAGTCCTTGCTCCTAAATAACCGAAGGCCCCCACGGAGCGAAGCCCCCTTCCCTGCCGGTCTTCACCCCCCACCCTCCGCCGTCCCTATCTGCTGTTTGCCAGAGCAAACCCCGCTCAGCCCTCCTCGCTTTGGGACCACTTCTGATTATGATCATGCACAAGCCACAGCCCAGTGAGGGGCATGAATTAATCTGTCCAGGAGCCAGCACTTTCCATCAGCAGGAGGCATACATCCTCGTAGATTTAGTCCCCAGATGCATTTTTTGCCATCTAGTCTTTAATTTACTGATGGTCTCTTAATGACTGTCAAAGGGGGAGAGTCAGTCCAGGCCACGTGAGGAGAGACCCATTTTTACCCACCAGGCAGTCTATTGTGGCAAGTACTGATGGAAAGAGTGGTCTGAGGAAGACTTTTCTTCCTCTGCTTATGGCAACGTAAAATACTCTTCTCCTGTCCTGGGGCAGATTATTCCCTGGCATGAACTTGTCTATATCCACATAGCTCAAATCCATCCTTAGCACCAAGACTTTGGGGAAGGAAGTGCTGGCTTCAGTTCTGACCTCCTTACTACTTCCAGCCCCACTGAGCCTGCTGCTTAGACCAGCAATTCTCACAGCTAGGGCGAGGCCCGCAAGCTTCCTTCCATCTAGTGAGTAGGCTGGGTGATTTGGAATGGGCTCGGAGAAGGAACAGTCCTAGGTTTCCATGCCGAGTATGTGGCAGGATTAGGTAAAATTCTTGATGGCACCATTTCTGTGATGATTTTGATCAAAACAATATGAAATGAAAAGCTAGTGGGCCCAAGTCTACCTCAGACAAAGTCTGAGGAAAAAGACAATGTAAGAGAAGAGAAAACGTGCGGTTTCAGAGATGAACGAGACTGGGAGCTTCGGATAACTGAGGCTAGAGATAAAGGGAGAGCCACCAGCCTGGGCCGCCACACAGAGGTGTTCCACCTCCAACCGCCAGCCCAGCATGACTGGCTCCACCACTATACTAAAATAATGAGAGGAGGTGATTACCTGCTCAGGCTCCAGAGTGGCCAACATCCTTCCTCCAGTTCGAGCCATCTCTCCCTGCTGTTCCACGGTAGGACCTGCGGATTTGCAAAGGGCAGACCACGGTCAGCACGCCCCTTTCTTAACCATCCCAGCACAGGGGCACAGGCTTGACGCGTGCAGAGGGGGAACGCGTGCGTCTCAGGGTGCTTGGTTCCCCCATGGAGATCACTGCGACCCTCAAAATGACAAAGAAGAACTCTGGCATGGACCTAACTTCCGGTCTTTGTTTGTTTTCTACTGCCCTATCAATAGTCTACCTTTACACTCCATTTGCATTCTGAAGACTGATTATAAGGCGATTCTGCCCACCATGAGTGAACATCTGTGTGCACAACCTCGAAATTCAAACAATGGGCTACAACGCAGCTCTGATAAAGAACGGATCAAAGGACCTCACCCTCTTTTGTACCTGCAGCACAAATCAGTAACTGCATCTAGCGTGGGGCTTGGCAATGTTTTTGGAGAAAACAAAGGCACATATTCCGGACACAGGGCTTCTGGAGAGAAAGCAGGAGACCCTAGCTGGACTGGTTTGGAGGAATTTCCCCCAAGCGGAACAAATGCCCATTTTACAAATGATATTCATAATAGCAACGGCCTCTTTTGTAAGGTTGGTCCATCAACATTGTGGTCTATGTTCCCAGAGTAAGAGCCGAGTCTGCAGTCCCACGGACACGTCACACCACAGGCCAGAGGACCTGATGGACACCTTCTTACCTGCAGGCTTCACTTCAGAAAAGAAAGTACCGACTTTCTTCCCTTCCACAATGTCTGTGATGACGTGCCCAGACACCTTGGGATGGGTTCCGTTGGCTATGACGACAGAAGTGCCGCCTTGCAGAGCCCAGAGGGCTGCCTTCACCTAGAGCGAGGTGGGGCCAGAGAGGAAACTCAGAACTCTCTGCAGGGTCTAGGCACCCACAAGCCCCCACCCCCCTCCACTTTCAAAACAACACAGGGTACAAGCTGTATCAGGCAGTGTACGTATCTGGGGAAGGGTGAAGCTTAGAATCTCTGATTTGTTGCCTAAAGACAAGACAAGGCATCCTTCGTTTTCAGCATGTTCCCTCTACTCAAGACCCTCCAGGACTGGGAATCAAGAGCTCTTCCCTACCCCTAACTTGAAGCCCCCTGGTGTCCAACCTGGTTTGTACTAGAGTTTGCTTGTGGGTATATGAAGTCTGTTAAATGAGGCTATTATAAATTTCCTTAAAGATATAACTGATCGAATTTTAATTCCCTAGTTGTTCCCATCTATGGTATGGTTTTCTGCTTACCCGCCACCGTGTGCGCGGCCCTCCCTCCCCCCAAACCCGCATCCCTTCAGAACTATTGCTCTTACTGCTTTCTCCTTGGGTTTCTTCCCAAAAAAACTAGTAAAAAAAATGAAAAAAGTACACATAATTCCAGGTCTGCCCACTGACCTTTATGACTATCTTCTCACCAGTCCTGGGGGGTTCTGGGAACTACCCCTCCGAGCCTAAAGTCTATTTTGGGGGCTCCTCAGGGATTTTGTGGTTTTGCTTTGCTCCTGTTGCGGATCAATATAACTGATTGGAACAATTCAATGAGGAGAAGGGAATGTGGAAAGATTTTATTCCCGATGACAGAAGATTTATGAATTGTGAAAATACATAGATCCTGGCAATAAGGTGTTCATAATATGAGCACACTGCTTATATAAAATTACAAAGAAGAGCTGAGCCCCGGTGGCGCAGTAGTTGAGTGCGGGACTATGGCCCACTGGGTTGGCGGTTCAAATCCAGCAGCAGCTCTCTAGGAGGAAGGCTGGACCTCCCACTCCCACCAGAGGGCAGTGATGCCCCCCCACCCAAAAAATTACAAAGAACATGTGCAGACTAAATGTAGGCATACTAGGCAAATCCTCAGTAAAGCCTGTTCCAATGCAATGAATTATTCAGTACTGACCGCCTAGTCACAGCCTTAGTTACACCCACCAAATGACCTTCCTTTCCCTGATGAGTCTGGGGAAAGATGCTGGTTGGGTTATAGGGTGTAGCTGTGATACACTATTCATGGGGTTAATTATGGTTGCCATCCTGTGGGATATAAAATAAGCCCCCAGAAGCAGGAAGGCAGAGGGGGGCTAGCTCCCTACCAGTGGAAGAGAAGAGCCAGGAGTGGAGTGCACCCTCTGGACGCCAAGATCCCTGTCCTTTGAACCTTCTTGATTCAGAAAAAGTCTTAACACCAGAGGAGCGGCAAAGGAGCAGCAGCAACAGAACCAAGAACAAGAACATGGAAAGAAAGAAAGAAAGATGGAAAGAGAAAAAAAAGAACCAGAGCCTGAGACGAGCGGTGGACTTCCCAGTCCACACAGCAGGTAAAGCTGCGTGTTTTGGGACAGAGGTTGGCTAGTGGAGTGATGTTCCTCTGGGCACTTAATTGGGGGAGCTGGAGGCTTACAGCACGGTGGCATGTCCTTTGAACATTTATTGGCAGCCCTAGAAGAGCTTTGTAACATTGCCCAAACAATAAGAGGCCAGGCCGAGAAGGAACGGTCCCGACCAAAGGACTGTGTCCTGAGCACTTGTGGATGTCCCTAATAAACCCTGTAATCACGGGCACTGTCTGTGAGTGCTGTCTGGCTGCTGCCAGGCATTACAGATAGCAGCTGAGAAGTGGGGAGGGGTGAGGAGTGGGGGGACAGCTGATGTCAGAACTGGCAGAGAGGCTGGAGAGTGGGCGTGTCTGACCTCAGTCTCAAAGAAAACTCCCCTCATGTGGGGTTTGACTTTGCTTTCCCCTGCGTGATATCTATGTAAAATTTCTTAGCTTGCATTTATTAGACAGGTGCATATTTAAGTGCACCCCTACCTGGACCATACGTGCCCACACCATTACAGAAACGAGATGGACAAAATGGACTTTACAACTGCTACAGGCAGTGAGGACATCGGGCTCACCTTGGACTCCATGCCCCCCATTCCCACTCTGGACTTGGTTCCAAATGTCACCGACTGCTGGTCTCCAGGATAAAAGATATCAATGAGCTTTGCATCATCTGACCCCGGGGGGCTGTCAAAGAGCCCTAAAAGGAAGACAGAGTCAGTGATGCTGCTCTGAGAGGCGGTTACCCCACAACGGACCTCCTGGGGCCTCTGACAACCCAGCTGCTCTTTCTCCCCACACTGAATTCTGCTGTCCCAAGCTCTTTCTAGCAGAGAGGAGGGGAGAGCAGGATCCACCCACCCTCAGAACGGCTCTTGGGTGCTCGCCGCACACACTTAAATGACCTAGCTTCACAGAGGAGTGCTTCCCCTCACATCGCTGGCACAAATGAGATCAGCCAGGCCCGTCAGCCCCTGGAAGACTGAAAACAAGCAGGAGCTACTGTAGGAGAAACAGCACAGCAGCCGCATATGACGCAGCGGGTTTGCTTCTAAAGAAAAATGGATTGTGAGACAGGTACTCCTTAACTCCGACAGTACCCTTTGAAACGAGCACTCACTGAGAGGTCCAGTGCACGGCGCGTCGCTGTGCAGGTTATGCCTCGTGGCACTCGGTCAGGATTTACTGCCCAAAGCATTATGTCCCCTTTGTAACTCAGCAGAGTGACAGGGCTCATAATCTCGGTCCATCTGAAGCCCGCCCCCAGCAGCTCTGACGTGATGAGATCACAGATTTGAATTCTGAAGCGGTTTTCATTTCATACAGTTAGAGGTTGGACAATCCCACCCCCAAACCCCCTCAGAGACACTGGGAGGTTCCTAGCATGCTGACAGCCTGCTGACAGCAGAGCTTCCCAAACCCCCGGGATCACACCGGGAGCTCTGATGTTACTCTAGAAACCAACATTCAGTAGCTCCTTAATTAACTACAGTGGCATGCAAGCCTGCCAATCACCAACTTTGGCACGTGAAGCCACATTAAAAGCTAGAATGTATTTCAAATGGGAGTTTTACCAGTTATCTCAGCCTCACATCCTTTCCCGGGTGAGCAGAGGAGAGAAGGATGAAGTTCCCTCCTATAGAAGGCCATACGGTCAGGATTTTCTGCTCCAATTTAAGGTAGTAGGTCATATGATGTACATTCAACACCGAAAGTAATCAAAAGCTGAACTTAACTAAACTCTAGAGAGGTGGACGAGAACAAGTGCTGACAGGCCGAGGGGAAACACAGTCCTCACATACCCTGGCAGCGGGACTGCAGAACGGAACAGCCCCACTGGAAAAGTCTGCAGTCCCTCACAAGGCCAGTGCCTCATTAGTTACTCTAAGCCAACCACACTCGCTGTCCGGGCACAGGCCAACGGTCAGTCCTGTGGCCTTCTGAAGCTGTCTTCCCAAGGAGTGGCTGGCTGGTGGTTTCGAACTGCTGACCTTACAATTAGCAGTTCAATTTGTGTCCCACTCCGCCACCAGGGTCCCTGTGTGATCTGGCAATTCTACTCGCAGGTGAAATAAAAACAGATATTCAGGCCAATCTCTTCATAAATGTTCAGAGTGGCACCATCACTGTAACCGAGCTAGGGCGAGAAGAACTGTAACAGCCATCAGCTAATGGATGTATCCAAAAAACAAATTCTAGCCCTACAGTGGAATACCACTCTGCAATGAGAAGAAATGCAACACAGATCCTGGCCACCTTAAGGCAGCATCAAAAACCAAACCGAGGCCCCCCTGCTGTGGGATCCCACTTGTAAGAAAAGTCCAGAATCGGGGCCTCGAGGACAGAAAGTAGACTGCTTACTGCCTGCTGGAAAGTGACTGCAGTGGCGACAAGTTTCTTGTTCGAACGAGGACTGTGTTCTTAATGTGAGGAGAGAAATAGTCCCACGATTCTGAACATACTGCAAATCACTGAATTGTATACTTTAAATACGTGGCTTTGCTCTAATAGAACGATTACCAAAAGAGAACAAAGCACCAACAGAAAGTGCCTGGAGATGTTCCAGTATTCAAAGTGCATCTCCCCGACCCCCCCACGCTCCACTGAGTCAGTCAAACCCTTTGACAGACTACACTGCTTTGACTAAGAAGATCCAAAAGACTCTGACACGGAGGGCGCTCCTTGTAGCTGCCCGTACCCCCCTCCCCCCACCTCCCTGGGAGCAGTGCTCTGTACCTTCCACGTCGGAGAGAACAATCAGGAGGTCCGTTTTCATTTCTACGGCCAACCGGGCAGCCAGGCTATCGTTATCTTTAACACTGATCACCTGGAATGTGGGCAAAAAGTCATGAGCTGAGTTAGACGGTCCCCAAACCAATTCACAGCAGCACTTTGTGAACCTCTGGCATGCAAAGCCAGCCAGACCCTGAAGTCACGGAGGAAAGCTCTTTCAGGCCCTTGCTCCCTGACAAACGCAACGCACAAACATGCAGCCCTCCACCCGCTGATACACATAGACAAGTCATGCTCACTGGACTCGCAGCTGAAGCACTGCAGCACTTCACCCTCCCAGAGTGCATGCCCTGGCTTCAGAGGAGCCTAGGCAACCACCGGCCGGGGGGGGGGGGGGGGATGCCAGCTTCTCTCCAGGAGAAACGTCCTTCCCGGTTCTTCTGCCACACTGCTGGTGTTAGTGCATGCAGCACAGCAGGGGGTTAGTGCCTCCAGCGTGCGACGGACGGCTGAGGAATACTTCACCCACATTTACCCCCTGCAGGTCGCTGTTGGGCTCGGCCGGTGGCACCACGGCGTCGTTCGTGTTGACGATGGGGACGATATTCATGCGCAGGAGCTCGTGAAGGGTCCCGTTGAGGTTGCGACGCTTTTGTTCATCGTGAAAATCCAGGTTGGTCACCAAAATCTGCAAGGATGAAACCCAGGGCAAGGAAGAACTGCTCTGAAGCCGCCGGGAGGAGGGAGGAGGGAGGCACCTGGTGTTAGGTTTTGGGGGATTCCAAGTAGCTAGAGATGGAGTGCATGACCTCGGATGTCATCCAGTACTTTCCCAAAGTAAAAACCACCTGGAAAGTATCTTTAAGGCTGTTCAAGGATACTTGCTAAGGTACTTGTAACCCTTAGCCAGTTTCCAAATCTTACCTATTTGCGAAATGAAGAAAATGTTTATTTTATGAGACTGTGGCAATTAATGATTAAAGCTCATTTAGGAGAGAATGCCGACAACAAAAGACAAAAAATCGACCAACTAGTGGGAATTCCTACAGCTCATGAGTAAATGCTTTCATGTCATTTCTCTGATGGCTTCAGGAAGGAGATCTTGCTATGTAGAACAGGCCGAAGTGAGACAACTTGAAGAGGGTGGTCAAGAATGGCTAAAGGTGGTAGCGAAGGCTGGAATCCTAGCTGGTTTGGTTAGGGTGTCTGACAAGAACCTCAGCAATATTACAAGGAAAAGCAAAACAAAACAAAAAAACAGCTGAAGCAACAGATTCACTCACTTGACGGAGTTTTGAATACCCTAGCTATGAAATGTCAGGTCCTGGACTAGCTGCTGGAATGGGGAATAAAAATGTAGATGGTTGAGAGGACAATGAAATGGGGCCTATTTTTCTGAAGGACACCCATGGACTCCTTTTTCACACAATCTGTTGACACACAAATCAGTTTCATTGCTATGAAGAAGAAATTAAGTTTTCTTATTTAAATTTTCAACCTGACAAGCAATTCACAGAGGATTTTCAAAAGCACCTCTAAAGGTCTTTTATTATAATTATTACAGAAAATAAGGACCTGCAGGGAAAGACGCAAAGGGCAGAGAGAATCATCCAGGAAGGGCCTGGGTGTGAGAGAGAGAGAGAGAGAGAGAGAGAGAGAGAGAAACCCAGGAAGTGGGAGTTGGGGGGAATATGGTGCGTGCAGAGCTTACACATATATGTCAACAGAGACAACGGCTGGTGTGCACCAAATTCATGCAACTCTAAAAAGCCCACCCCCAAAACAAACAACCACCAAAGTATTGTCCCAGTGTATGAGCAGGAACAAAGTAAAAAGAAAGCCATAGGCTAGAGTGAAGTGTCCTAATCTGGCTCTCGGCATTGTTGTTAAAGACTTAAAACAGTCACAGGGCTGTGGAGAAGTAAGACCTGCTAAACAGAAAGAGTGGCCAAGGTCTAGCTTTCCGGTGCATTAATGTTGACATAAAACATCTAACAGAGTGGGGTTCACAGGTAAAACAGGGGTGAACTCATGGATTTCCATCTCAATCAATTACTCAAGAACACGCTGGTGTAGTAAAGATTTGAGGGTCAAGGCACATCAGGCCTCTGCTTCCTAGGAATCATCCTCAATTTTCTTTCCCTCCTCTGGTGGCGTCCTGGCTCCGACTTGAGCTGCTACCTGCAAGGTCAGCAGGTCAAAACTACCAGCTGGTCCCCAGGAGAAAAAGGACTTTCTACTCCCATCGACTTACAGTCTCGGGAACCCACAGGGGAAACTCTATCGTGTCCTCTGAGGTTGCTCTGAGTCAGATTAACTCGACGGCAGTGAGCGGAGGGAATGTGCACCTGAAGGGATTCAGATGTGGCCCCTGAGCCTTTCCTCATACGTTACAGGTGCTCACGAAATACTGAATGAATGACCAAAGGGCAAACCAACCACACTCTACCACTCCTTATTCCCTTCAATGATTAAGAGGTATCTTCTATATAAGGAAACCAGGAAGGAAGGAGCCCTGGCGCCCCTCTCAGATAAAGCATAGGCTGCTAAGCACAGGCCAATGATTCAAACACACCACAGGCTCTGCGGAAGAAAGATGAGGCGATCAGCTTCCATAAAGGTTGATAGCCTTAGAAACCCTACAGTGTTGCTGTGAGTCGGAACTGCCTTACTGGCAGAGGGCTTTGGGGACTTTAGGAAGCCAGGTGTAATGAAAAGCAAGATGTCTGAGATCGTAAGAGTCACCTATCTGCTTATTCTATCTTCAGGATAAATGTACATTCACACATTTGTAGTGGTCCTAAGAATTATTAGTATAACAAGAGCTACTAAATACTTACTGTGAATGGACTACGTACTAGACACTCTACTAAAAGCATCCCGCCATTCCTTTTCTAATTGAGCCCTTCTAAAACCTCTCTGAGGCAGGCCCTGGCACGATCTCTGCTTCTTATACAAGGAAACTAAGGTACAAAAAGGGGAGACTTAACACTGCTGTCTCCACCGACTAAGAAGTGGCGAAGCCAAGGCTGCAGCCTGGTGGTTGGGCTCCAGAACCCACCTCAACCTGTGCTTGATCCTCGGGCCCTCTGCGCGGTCCCTGCCTCACCCGCCAGCACCCCTCACCTGGGCAGCACAGATGCTGTACTGGGTAAACATGGCCTCATACAAAGCCATCAGCCCACTCTGTCCGGCTGCTGCACAGGCTCGTGCCTCTAAGACAGGGATTGCCTGTAACACACAATCAGACAAGATGGGGTTGGAGGAGAGGAATGGAGAATCCCATTGCGGGGCACGGGAAGCAGCACTCACCATCTCCTTCAGCTGGTTCTGTCCAGAGTGTAGGGCCTGCCGCACGCTCTGAGACAGAAGAATCTCATGGCGTAAGCGTTGCTTGCCAAAGGCTACTGCTCCACTGGTTACCAACATCATCTCTCGACCTTGATTCTGTAGGACTGACACCTGGCATTCAGAAAGGACAAGGCATCGCAAGTTACTGGAGAGTCCTCTTGTAAAAAAATTTTTATTAAAAGATCATTTTATTTGGTCTCTTACAGCTCTTCTAACAATCTATATACCAATTCTATCAAGCATGTTTGAACATATGCTGCCATATTTGAGCCCTGGGTATCAGCTCCTCTCCTTCCTGCTGACCTTAATAAACTATAAATTATTATTATTTTCTTATCTTACCCTGACAGCTGTCTCCATTCCCCTAGTTTTTGTTGTCCATCCCCTTGGGGTGTGGTTATATGTTCATCATTGCGCTCAATTCCCTTTTCTTTCTTCACAAGATTCACGTAATGTGGACGGCTGGATGCCATCCAGCCACCTGGAACTTATGGTGATACTATGCTTAACTGAACCAGGCACTGCCCAGTCCTGAGCCATCTCCATGGTCTTGATGTTTGAGCCCATGGTTAAAAGATCAAGAATACACATGTACATGTATATATTCATAAGAAAAAAATAATTCCTTAAAAACCAGTATCCATTCAGTGTTCACATTTCCTCACATTTTTTAAAAGCCTTAACTGAGATACACATAAAGCACTGTGCACTTAACCAAAAATACCAAGTGTAAAGACAGGCTTGGGGGCTGAGCCCCGGTGGCGTAGTGGTTGTGCGCGGGACTGCGGCCCACTGGGATGGAGGTTCAATTCCGGCTCCCAGGAGCAAAGACTGGGCCTCCTACTCCCACCACCTGAGGGCAGTGATGTCTAAAAGAAAATAAATAAATAAATAAATAAATGAATGAATGAATGAATGAATGAATGACAGGCTTGGTTTACTTTGTGGCCCACCTTCTGTCTAAGGGGCTGTGTATGTGTCCAAGAAGGGGTACATAATTCCCTTTATGGTGTCAAGAGTTGTTGATGACCAGCATCAAGACCCAACAACTCATTGAAACAAGACAAAATGGCAGCTGCATCAAGTGGATCCCAACTCAGGGGAAGCGCTCAATCAGGGTTTCCAAGGCTGTGCAACCAGGGGTCCCTGTTAATTTATTATCAAACAAACACTGCCTTCGAGTCAGGTACAAGTCTCAGCCACCCCGCAGGAGTGGAAAGCTTCGCAGAAAGCTCGTCTTTAGGGGCTGCAAAGTGCTGAACGTTTTAATCCCCTTTTCATTTAAAGGCTAAAATACTTCCATAAAAGAAAACCATGCTTCCTCAACTATGTGATTCCCATGATGTGCAGTCTGCATATGAACAGCTGGACAGATACTTATTTTGCCTAATTACTTTTAAATTTTCAAAATAATTTTTAAAATGTCCTTTAATATCCTCTATAGATGATAAATGAGGTTTTTCAAAAAAGTATCATTATGAACTCATAGATTTAAACAGATTTTGCTTGTGTGAATTTTTAGCAGTACTTATCCTTGTTGAGGTTTAAATTGTTTCAGCTTTGGCCAGGGGAAGCCACTTTTGAGTCCTGAGTCTATTTAACGTGAGCCAAACATTGCTCCACAAGATGACTGTCCTGCCTATTAAGATCTCCTCTGATCCAGGGAGCCTTTAGACCAACTGGCCCCGAGCAGGTGAACTGCTACTCATGGAGGCCAGTGCCAGGTTCTCCTTGCTGTTTTCATCAAGCTTCCCCTCCTCAGTATCTTCAACCTGCTTTTCACATCAAATCCCAACTCACCTATTTAGCTTCTGGCCTTGCAAAACAGTTCACTATCTTTGTCCCCCAGGCTCTTTCTTTGTCCACTAGCAAGCTTTCTTGTCCTTGGTCCCCATCTGGAATTCGTTCCTTGAGCATGGGGCCCCCTGCACATTGCTGACAAAAATCTTACAATGAGGCCTGTTTTGTATCAAGAAGCCCCAGGAACAACCATGCTCATTGACTTTCCATTTCAGGGCACGCTGGTCACTAGCATCCGGCCTCATTCATTTGGATACTGATTGTCTTGAATAATTACTAAATTGTCCTGGGTGTCTGTCTGTCCTGGTCTCCAAGGACAGAGGTGACAGTTTTTATTTTTAACTTTTTTTGTGTGTGTGGCTTCACTGCCCTGGTGGGAGTAGGAAGCCCAGCCTTGCTCCTGGAGAGCTGCTGCTGGATTTGAACCATCAGTCCCGTGGGCCTCAGTCCCCCACACAACCACTACGCCACCAGGGCTCAGCCGGTGACAGTTCTTTAAATGTCCCCCACAATACAATCAATGGATAATTTGTTAAATTGAACAGACTCCAATGGACTCAATCTGAGAGGAAGACTAGGATAATAACTGCTTTCTACAGACATGTTAAGAGAATGCCACATTTCAGGTTAGCAATTTTCCAATTCTAACTCCTTAGGAAAACTTTTTTTAAAAAACTTAAAATACGGTTAAGAAGGGCAGAGTTGATTTGCCGGAAAATTCCATTTTTCAGTTTTTACTACTGGTCAGTAGTTAGCAAACTATAGCCCAAACTAAAGGCCAAATCTGACCCACTATTTGTTTATGTACATAGAGTTTTATTAGAATGCAGTCATGTTTTATTGCCTGTATCTGCTAAATAGCTGAGTGAGACTCTACAGAGTCTAAAATATTTACTATCTGATCCTCTTTACAAAAGTTTGCTGATCCCGATTCTTGACCATAATTAAAACAGTGGGATTATAATGGGTTTAAAGCCCCAAACTTAGGCTGAGCCCTGGTGGTGTAGTGGTTGAGTGCAAAACTGCAGCCCACAGGGTTGGAGGTTCAAATCCAGCAGCAGCTCTCCAGGAACAAGGCTGGGCTTCCTACTCCCACCAGGGCAGTGATGCCCCCCCAAACAAACAAACAAACAAACAATAAAGCCCCAAACCACCAAGGTCAGGTTCTGTACTGATAGTTTCTGTCAGGCAGGTTGATTGCCTGAAAATTCACCAGGCAAGGCTATATGAAGCTCTTCCACAGCCAGCAAGCTTTGCACCTACCTGGGTGATTGACTCTAAAGACAGGTGATTCATGTGGGGCGAGGGCTTCTGGCAGCTGGCTCCCAGGCTGTCTGGTGGACTGTCAATACCTGCTTGCACTCTCCCCTGCTACAGGACAGCCTTTGCCCTTGAGGAAAAGCCTTCCAGCATAGCTCTGTGGAATCTAAGTCTTCTAGCATATCTGAAGATCTTAGGAAATTTTTTCAAGGACAGCTGTTTACTTCAAGTCTGGTGGGTAATTTAAATTAAAAAGTTCACCAGAACTGGAGAAAAGCAGAAGAAAACCTGCAGCTGCTTGGGCTCCATCCCAGAGATACTTAGTAACCAGGTGAGTGTCAAGCTCAGGCCGAAGATTCTAATTCACCGCCTGGATTAAGAGTCCCGGGCACAGTGGTTGTCTGTCGTTCAAGGTCAGCCACTTGCTCAGCCACTCCTTGGGAGAAAGGCAGGGCTTTTTACTCCTACAGAGTTACAGTCTCGGAACAGGGTCACCCCGAGTCAACGTCAACCTGAAGCCTGAAGAATTGAGCCTTACAATACGAGCCCTACCCCTTGACAATCAATCTCTTTCCTGTCCTCAGAGATCACCTCCCATTGCTATGTACAGAGGGAAAAAGGTGCTTCCAGACAATGACATCTGTTACACTGAAATCAAAATTTTACAAGCTGAAAAGGCTGAGTCGACAGCGGAAAACCTATTTTGGCAGAATTTCCCACGCTGGCAATTACCTGCTCGACAATGGATGCCAGGCGTCCCAGGGCTAAGCCGCACTCGTCCCCTCTGGTCACCACGGCACTCCCGAGCTTCACCACGATTCTCTTGGCATGTTTCAGCTCGCTGCGGTGAGCAAAGGACTTGCCGTGTGCGCGGCTGAGGGGCACCGTGATGAAAGGGATGTTGCTCCATGAACGGACATGGCTGATGGCTGAAGGTTGGACACGGCCTGTAGCCCCAAGCAGAATGAAACACAGGGGAGATGTGACACACAACAGGGTGTATCTAACCAAAGGCTCACATACATCAGCACCCAGCTTAGCCACCCAAAATTGCCT